>VZRX01006436.1:163120-202136 GCA_013398075.1 Notiomystis cincta
CAGACACATTGATCAGCTGGAAACTAAATGTCAGGTGTTGCCACAAAACCTACCATCAATGCTTTTCAGACACGGCATCAACATTATTTTCCAAGAAACAGGTCCCACAGACATAAATATAGAGATTTTGTGGGTAAGGACTACATTACAAAAAATGTCTTATCTACAAAGATTAAACTAAGAGGGGAAAGCAACTTGCTTGGGGTAATGTAAGAAAGGCAAGCCATATCTCCGAATCAGAGCTGAAGCAAATCCCAAACCAGTCAGTCCTTACATATAAAACACTGATTACTCCCTCTGTCCATAAGAAAACAAAGGCAGCGAGAAGGAAATCAAAATACCAGCAAAAGGATGACATAAATTGGACCATATTTGCTTATTTAAATGTCAGAAAGGTATTGTGCATAGTAGTCAGCATTCAAAATATGTTAATAGATACATAAAAAAATAGAATTATTTGATTAATAAAGACTTAATAATTACACCACAGAGAGATTTACGCTGCATACTAAGTTGCATTATTTTATTATTTTTTATGTATTATATAGGTATACTTATTAAGACCTAAGGAAAATTTTAGTAATGCTGAATACGAAAGAAAGCTTTTTTCTGTATGACCAAAACCCCCAAAAAGTGTGAAAGAAGTGCTTTAAGAATAAAGATACAAAAGAAACTCATGTTTCTGAGAAAAAAATGGAAAATACACAGGAGAGCCTTTTGTGTATTTTTACACCAGGATGAGTAAATTACATGGCTCTACATACCACATCAAGTCTTACATGTTATACAGGAATAATCTCCATAATAAGTCTGCCCAATTCTCTAAAATTAGATATAAACTTCAAATCCAATTTTGCAGAAAGCATTTTAAAAACCAAATGCTGGCAATATAATTTAGAAATTAAGCTACATTTTGCCTTCTTCAATAGATGAAAAATTTCCTATGTGCTTCTTCTATTTCTTTCAGAAAAAAGAAAGAAAGAAGAAAAAAGAAAGAAAACAAAATTCTTGGTGCCAGTATGTTTCCACTTCACTCATTAAAGTCCTGTTTATCAGTCCTGAGTCTCCTACCTGAGTGCCCACATGCTGCCCTTCAGGAGTGCCCACTTATGACTAGCTTATTAGTACTAGTGTAAAAATAGGAAATTCACTCCTGCTAGTGTAGTGTCTAAGGAACAAAAGACTTTCCTTCTTCTATAAAAATCTCAGACTCACTTTTTAAGACAGATTCTATGTGGTTCGTAACGTCATAAATCTTTTCTACTGATGGCAAGTGGAGGTGAGTGGCTAGCAGGAGGATTTTGTGAATAATTAAACAAAAGCAGATCACAGGCACGTCAGCTAAGCTTTATGGTCTTGAGATTTGCTGTTTTAAAGACAGCCTGTGGTTACAATAAGGGGCACTTCAAAAGGCAGGCTATATTTCTCAAATTGGCATTGACTCATGCTGAGAAAACCCTCCATTCCTACCTAGCTCTGTCTCAGAAGAGATGGCAATGGTGTGATCTCACAGCAATTTATGGCAAGAAATCCTGCATCTTTGTGACTGCACAGCATGCTTAGAAAGAAAAACAAGATCAGTAATTATAAAGCTGCCATCAGAACTGGGCTGTGAGAAGACTGCCTCACTGCAACCTCAGATCTGACACACAAGTTCTGATCATTACATGCATTTCTCCTGTAAATGCTCCAAAAAGAGAGTTCCAGGTACTACAGTGCAGAAAAACAGTCTTTACAAAAATCAACATTTTCAAAGCCATTTTCCAAGTGTAAAGATGGGACCAATTAAACACAGGACAAAACTGGGTCTATGCCACATATAACTTTGAGAACTTAAGCAGCCTCTCCCTGTTCCACCCCAACTATTCCCTGAACCAGCATGATCTGAGAATGTAAAGAGAGGCTGCAAACATTTCTTGTGCTCAAGATAGCTGACAGCAAATGTGCCTTTCACTTCTGCACGTGGGCCTTCTACTTCTGGCTTTCCCATCTGCCTGTGACTGGAGCCTGTAATGAAAAACTGTGGAGGCTTCTGCCTACTGCTGCCCTACATAGGAAACTGCAATTCCACGTGTACAAATGCCTTGTCTCACAAAGCTGAAATCTATATTTATGTGGATGCTGAACTAGGTAGTCAAAGATCCTCTGTGAAAGTATGAGAGTTACTGAGGAAATCTTATTGCAGAGGGCAAGGGATTAATTCCTGTCTGTTCTTTATTCTTTTGTGACTGCACTGCATTGCATTTTTCTTATCTAAAAATGACAGAAAGGCTGCACTGTCCCTATCACTCTGAAATAAAGACCTGGATACAGCTGCCAAACTTGGTCAAATGCCTTGGTCAAAAGCTCAGGAATCCTGCTGAGACTGGACAACTTGTGATGAGTCTGCAGTGTGCACAAATGTCATGCAAAATCCCTGACTTTTGGCAGCACTGATCCTCTCTCTTAATGTTTTCAGTTGAGAAACAGCCATATCCTGTAGCATCCTCTGCTCACACATGCACACACTGATAAAGATGAGACATGACATTTGCACTGGGGAATGGGGAGTTTAACGGCAGATGAAAAATTCAATCATTTCTGGCAGGCCTTACCATTCTAATTTCTCAGAAGACTTGCAGGTGACCCATTAAACTTCCTTCAACTCTGCTCTAGGAATTAAACTGATCCAGTGCTTCTTTCTTTATCCTGTGATTCTTAAATGCTTGCTGTGTGATTTGTGGAGACAGAGCTGTGGTTATTGAAGTTCAAATTAATGTCTTAGTTGAGACGCACAGTCAAGATGCTCTCTGTATAGGTTTGTATTTTCTCTTTAAGAAAGATGATCATCTCTATGATTTCACTTTGATTATGTTACCAAGTTGCCTATGTGTCAAAGCACAATGTGACCACTGGAAAACTCTGCTTACCTTCTCACTGCATCTGTGTGTATGTGTACTCTAAAGTAAAAAATAAAGTGCTTCTTTCAGTGCAGCATCTCTAATCTCATACAGTACAATCAGGCTGTTGTTGATAAGGTTTGACTGTGGGCATTTTTTGTTTGTGCTTGAGATTATAATTCCAGGCAGAACCTGACTTTCCTGGAATTCCCTGTGCTTTATAATGTTCCAGAAGTCCTCAGTAAAATGCAAATATGGCTCCCTTTCCAGTGTGCTACCTGAAAGTCCTTCTGGCCCTGATACATTTGGTAAACCCTGAAAAGGGCAGAGATATGAAAATGGAAAAAATGAATCAAGTAGTACACAAGCTGAAAATCTGTATTTAAGAGAGAAACTGGATCTATGTGGCAAAGGATACAAAGGAAGATCTTAATTGCTCACATGCTAAAGCAGCAAGTCCAGGAAACTAAAACGTAAAACCACCCTCTAACTGGTAGGAATAGTGGGAAAGACTTGTGCAAAAGATCAATGAATCTGGAATTACTGAAACCTCGAATAACAAAGAATACATATATGAATCATTTCACTAACATAACCCCCTAAAAGGTGGTGAAGGTCCATAAGGAGTGCTCTAGACAATTATAATGAAACACTTAGTAGACATTCAACTTAGTAAGAAACTCTTACAATGGTTATGCATACATGCTGTGTTAGAAGATGTCTGCTGAATACTTTCTGCACACGCAGAGAAAACATTTTTATAGTTTCATAAAAGATTGCACCAAACTGCTTCCACCAGTTTTCCAGGACAGCATGCTATCTCACATTTTCAGAAATAATTTAAATTTGAAAATAAATATAAATTTTTTGGATGACACAAAACTAAGGGTGTGGCAAGTGAAAACAAAGGTAAGCAGAGAACAGCCTCAAACCACTTGGGTGAGCTGAACTCCATACTAGAAACTTGAGTGGATTTAGATGAACAAAAGGAGGCAGAAGTGTCCTATTCAAGTTTGAAAAGGGCATGGGGACAAGTGGACTAGGAATTCACTAGAAATGTCAGTGATACAGTGACAGAACAGTAAAGAAGGAGGAAGAATCCAAACAGAAGCAGTTGGAGTATTGCTCCTACATGTAAAATGATGAGATCAGTGTCAAAATAATGAAATTCTACAGTTCACATTTTCAGGAGACTTTGAGGAACTGACAGAAACGTTTGACTGGTGATGGAAATACCACGTACTGATGGAGCTATTACACCATCACAGGGCTATTCAAAGGATCCACTCACCTTTTATTCACAAAGGATTTGGAAGGTCTGAGTACCCATGGTAGTAATAACAACCTAATGGTTCACTCACACTCTGCCACCCTGAAGGGGATTTAAATGACACAGGAAAAGCAACACAAGATCTTTTTATATCTTTATATTGGGAGTGGTGATTGTGACGGGTAAAGATAATTATAGCCAAAGCACAAGCCATATATCTGTGAAGCTCAGATCACACAAAGTTGTGAAATTTAAGAGGTTTTAACCCATTAGGTCATACCAATTTTGAAGTCTGAATATAATCCATAAGATCAAAAAATTTCTGAATATAATGTATCATCTTTCAATTGTTAGTTCTAATACCCTAGATGATGTTGTCACTGTTTGCTGGTCTTAACATGTTTGTTTTCTCCTCTCTCTCATCCATGGTTTCTTCCTTACCCAACATTCACACAACTACACTCCATTTTCACTGCTGCAAGGTGCAACATCCACCATGAGGTAAGCCACTGGGCAAATCTCATGGTAAAGGCATTTTATTACTGCACGTTACCACAAAGAAAACGTGCAGCTCTGGGCAACCACAACAGACTTATCATGATCCTTTGATCTCTTCCCATGAGTCAAAATTAACCAAATCTAGTGCAGCCACAGAGTCTTCAAAGTATATCTAAACATTCACTAGATGCTCAAAGGATTAATAATGCCAACTAACTACACAAGAAAGAAAAAACTTATCTCTCACCATTCCTTTTCTCTGCCCACATAGGATGTTTGGTATTGCTACAAGATGACATTTGGTGAAGTCAAAACAGAAAATCAAGCTGTTATTCATGCTGCATTCTCATGTAGGATTTATGCATTCTTCAGAAAAGTTTCTGGGTGAACAGAATTGGTGAGAAAGCAGATGAGGTGGCATTATGGTCAGAAACTGTAGATAACACAAATCTGCTGGAGGAATACTTCCCTTTTATGTGGACTGATCGAGTGAAGATTTAATTTTTTTATTCTTGGATAATGAGTCAAAAGCATGAGTAAGCAAAAAAAAAAAAATTATGCAAAACCTGTCACTTGCAAAAGTGTTTACATGAATTTGAGGGGAAGACTTAATTTCTTCTCTGTGACTACTAAGAATAAGAGCAAATTATTATACATGTTATAAGCTGGTAATTAGCAGAATAATCAGTGTCTGGGACAGAAAACAGAAGTTGATAGTGAAGCAGTGGAGGAGTAATGGTACACAAAGGATTGCCCTAATTGATCAGAAACTGACAGAGCGTAGCAAAAAAGATGAGAAAGATGTTGAGGGAAAGTGAAAGAAGGGCATGATACATAATTGTGTCATCAATGAGTAAGCCTTAGTGAGTCCATGGGTTTAAAAGGTAAGTTCTGAGTTATAAACCACAGTAGGAAACTTTCAGAAACCATGAGTTCCCTGGCATAGTCTTGATGCTACCATGTACCACAGAACATGAAGAACAATTCCTATCATAGATGCAGAACAAACTAAGGCCTATGTACCCAGTCTGTAAAAACAAGATTGCTGTGTGGCCTATTCAGCAGAAGACACCCAGATATACTAATAATTTGTCCAGTTCTTTTAATTGATATTTACTTCCCCATATTACCCGTATGTTTTATCCAATCTTGAACCATTTGCTGGTAAATTGATGGCACTCTTCATCTTCTCATAAATCTACTACACATCCTCCACTTTCCTTTTCTGAGATAAGACCACTTAATCACTCGGGTCAATAACCTAGGAATTATCATTGACTGCACCCTCCCATGTCTTTACTGGCAGGTTAGATTTGAATTCTGAGCATCATTTCCGCACAGCATTTCTACAGCTTAGCCCCTTCTATCTACATAGCTAGCTAACATTCTTCTAAAAAGACTGCTGTGTCTCATGTTGGTACCTAAGATACTTTACTCCCTGGCCTTGTCCAGATTGACCTGCTCATATCTGACCAGTATATTACTACCAGCATTTTAGCTTTCATTTTGACTAGTTATCTTTCTTTCAGTACCACATCTCTGACTTCCCTTCCTTGCCTTTCAAGGCCTTTCATGGACTAACCCAAGTACAGACACTCTTGCTGATCCTTGAGCCAAAGGTCTGGGAATCACAAGACACTCACCATATCCCTCAGAGACCTGAGCAGAGCAAGAATATTGTTCTACAAAGATAACAGTAGGTCCCCAGAAGACCCACAATTCTGTCTGTGGTTTGAGGCTAAGCTGGGTCCTAGCATTACCTCACAGTGCCAGCTTCAGAACCCCTTGCTGCCTTTCTCAGGCAGAGAGGAGCTGAGAATGCTCAGCAGCCTGTTCCACCCCAGCCCTGGTGACACAACATAAGACCTAGAATGGACCCCATGCTTCAATAGCTTGAGAAATTCATGCAGTCTGTTTGCTTCCCCAGAGCAACTTCACATTCAATATCACAAAGTCATTGAAATTTCAACCATAAGCTGGAATATCATATAATCCTATCACTACTTATCACATAAAAAAATATTTTTGGTGCTTTCTTCTCTGCATATAATAATCAGCTGTCTTTTACGTCAAATTTCCACAACTATTTGGAATTTACATTTATTTTGTTCAATATTTGGGTAGGACTTGGCACAGAAGAGATGTAGGCTTCGGGAAAGAGTTTCCTCAATAATTTAAACACCTATTGCTGGCTCTTTCACCAGGGTGTCACTCAGACTCCAGAGTACTTCCTCCTGCAGATTTCTATGTGTTTCTCTTATGATTACACTGTATGAAGTGTATGGACACTGCCTCAGTAAAAATACTTAAGGAGGAGGTATTTGCTGTTCTAAAGCAGCATCACCTTGTCACTCTTCTTCAAATCTGCTCAGATTCTTTCAGTTGCTGTTGCTCCCCTGTGGAATACAGCTGTTACTTTCCTTCTGGTCTAAACCTTCTGAAACCAGTCTTGTAGCAATTGAAAATACCACATGCGAATGGCACAGCACTTGCTATTTTAAGAGTAGGAACCCTCACAAAATGGATCTAAACCAGCACCTTCCTCAACCCCATGAGAGGACACACAGATCATCGTGGAACAAGTCAGGAATATAAACTGTGAATGCTGATGAGTGGTGTGCTGTGATTGTGTGATTTGTGCAGAGTTAGGTTGTTGAGCTATTGTATTTCTATCTCGGGGCAGAGGCTGGCAGCAGAGAGCTCCCACCAATGTGTCTACAGACAAAGGAGTGGCCACATTGCACAGAGATGTCTGGAGCTGCACTATGCTGTAGAAACATATTGCAGTGAAGGCCTTAAATCTACCACATAAAGGTTTTCGTGGCCTCTTGCTCTCTTCAATTTCCCTCTGTTGCTGTAAACTTTTATACCTACCCTGTGTCTCAGAGCAGACAGAAGGCACTCAGCTTTCACAATGGTGTTTACAGAGCACTGGTAACTTCCACAAGCCATTTCAGGGGTAGAAAGCTACACAAACACACACACATACACACACACACAAAAAAAAAAAAGACAAAAAGGAAAGAAGGAAATGGCTTTTTCCTACTATCCATTACTGCCTGCATGATAATAGCTTTATCCTGCCAGTGGCTAGAATCTCCTGTAAGGAAGTGAGTTCCCTCATTATTTTAATGCAATTTGAGTGCACTCAGTGCCTTGCAAAGGCACTTGACACCTCACAGGAGCAGATGCTAAATGCTCAGTACATTAATCATCTGACTGTTAGTCGCAACCTTTTTGATAATAGAGGTTATTTTAAATGCCACATACTGCTTCTCAAATATTAATAACTCTTCTCCTGACCTCTTCTAAATAGTATAAATAACTCACCAGTCATGACTTGGTTATCTTCTGCAAATAACAATGCATGAGATGACCACTTATCTTGAACTTTTTATGTAAACAATATTATCTATCTGAGAAACTGGTAGTTTGCTACAATCTAATTTGGCAACCAAAAAATATTCATTCCACTTAATGCTTACTGAGTAGATTCGCAAAACTGTCCGGGTAGTTCTCCTGAGGTTTCCTAAGCAAAACAGAAATTTTTCACTACTAGACGCAGCTTTCTCTTTTCATGGTAGACAGAAGAAGTACTGAGGGCACACTAATAATGTATTTTCAAAAACATTTCCTTTTCCATAGAGGAAACAGCTGACACTGAAGATTTCTTTAATGTTTGGTAAGTATTTGGAGACAGTGGTTTATTGGTATACAAAATATCTATAAACACACTACTGCGGTATTCAAGAGGGCAGTAAGAATGAAATAAACTCTAATTTTCTCAAATTAGAAGCAGCCAGACTCTGCCCTCAACTACACTTCTGCTTGGAAGGCAAGGTACAAAAAATGAGGAAAGTATTTATGCTGTTTTGTCCAGAAAGTACCTTGGAAGCTTCTTCTATGTGGACTTTTACTTGGATGACTACGAAAAATAATGACTCAGAAAAGCCACAAAAGGTAATGAGATTCTTCCACCTCAATCAATGCATCAATATGTCAATAAACATATGAGGCTGTGGAAATTTACAGGAATTTGCAGACCTTAAAACCTCTGAAAAACTTCAATGCACTGACCTACTGCGCCATCTAGCCTTGTCTGGAGGACATTTTCCCCTGGAATCCGCTGTCATGGAACAAAATGTATCAATAAAGAATTGTATTGAAATACTGAGTACATATTGGAGCTCTTCTGTGGCTAAAACAGCCTAGTATGACGGTGGTATTTTGCAGCTTGTGTTCCTCATCTCTAAAGGCTTTATAGCTAAATCAGAAAAGCTACCCTTTTAGAGAAGAACGCGATCTGTGAACCTCTATACATATGGCATCAGAGAAAAAGCCATCATACTGCTAAGCAGCACAAGCACAACCTTGAGTGGGACCTACACCCTGTGCAAACACTCCCTTATGCCACCAGGAAAACTACTGGCTAGCAGCAATTCTTTTTCTCAGGGAAGCAGTAGGAAAAAACCAACATGTTTTGTTCTGGTTTTGTCTGGGATACAGTTAATTTCTTCAGCGTAGCTGTTGTAGTGCTGTGTTTTGGATTCAGTATGAGAATCATGTTAATAACACACTTAGGTTTTGATTTCTGTCAGCTCGTGTTTGTCCTTATTCAATGACTCTTTTTGTGTGTGTGTGTGTGTGTGTGTGTGTGTCTCATGCTCTGCCAGTGAAGAGGTACACAAAAAAAGCTGGGAGGGAGCATGGCCAGAACAGGGGACCTGAATTGGTCAGAGGGATGTTCCACACCATAGAACACCATCCCCAGTATATAAACTGGAGAATTACCTGAAGCAGGGCTGATCAGGATCCAAGGACTTGGTCTGGCATTGTTCAGTGGGGGGTAACTCTATTGTGCATCAATTGGTTTTCCTTGAGTTTTGTTTCTTCCCTTTTCTTATTTGCTATCATTCATATATTTTACTTTTTACTTTTCATTTTACATTTCAATTCCTAAACTTTCCTCACCTCAACCTACAAGGTTTTACTTCTGATTCTCCTTCCCATTCGACCGGGAGGAGGGGTGGGTGAGCAGCTGTGTGGTGCTTAGCTGCTGGCTCCAGTTACAGCACGACGAAGTTCTGTCTCCAGCAGAGGCTTGCTGATACCACTTTAGGGCTGGAATCGCTGCTGCCGGAGTGCCCACAACCCCCTGAGGCACGGACAACACTTGAGAGTACGGCCATGAGCAGCTCTAATGACATATTCTTTGGGCAGTTCCTTGCGGAGTCTGCCTCCTCCCTACTTAATGGTCATTAACTGGCACTACTATCAGCCACAGCGCTCCCAGCTCTTGCCACCCGCACTCAGGAATGATTGCTTGGTGCTCTCAGCCCTCTAATCCAGGATGTGCTTCTAATGCCTCCACAGCCAGACTTCCTCAGCCTCCTAAGTGCACTGTGCAACACACAACAACACAACACAACACAACACAACACAACACAACACAACACAACACAACACAACACAACACAACACAACACTGGCCTTGCCACAGATTCTTTTACTCAGTGTGGCAGATAGGAAACACTGCACCAAATTTCAGCAAACCACTGAGACTAAGCATTCAAGGAATCACAGCTGCAATTTTCTTTAAATAATACAGCCAGCCTTTTATAGATTACATCATGCATTCACACTATATCATCTTCTATTGTGAATTCATAATTAACTTCTAATTGATTAATAACCTTATTCATTCACTAAAGGCACACTCAAGTTTAATCCAGTAATAACACCATTCATGGTGTATAATTGAAATCTAGGCATCTCAGCTTATTGAGATATAGTACATGACACAAATGTACTTAAAATTACAAGCCTTCTGCTCTCCAATTTTTGTCCTCCAATTTCTTTAAATGTCTCACATCTGAAGCCAGACTCTACATTTTGGGGAAAGGAGAAAAAGCTAACTGATTAATCTTAGTGGTAGGAATTTGCATTTCTACTTCTGGCACATCCACATATTACCCAGCTCTTTTAATTTTTCCAGTAAATGCAGTAGGTTTTTCATCCAAGGTGTTTCAACAATGTATAAAGAAAAGAACCTGACTGTTGCTGAGGTATCCTGAGTTACATCTGAGAAAGCCTACCTCGTCTTTTGGAGCTTGATTCCACTTTCTGCTGAACAAGACTTTGAGGAACCAGAAAGTTGAATACAGCAATTCAAAGACAAAAAATGGAACAAATAAAACTTTCCTTTTTTCCATTTGCATCACCAATGGACTTAAAAAGTCCTTTTCTAATTCATTTTTGTGACTACTGTGAGCTGACAAACAGGCATATAAAGGTAGCAGTACTATTTTAATATGCTACTGTCAGTCATTTATTCAATTGAAAAACTCAGTAGGATTAAAATTTTTTCTGCCAGTTTTTCTTGCAGGCCTGTTTGTTTTCTTAAACTTCAGTCCAAGTGACTTCACAGTTTCTAGTAATCATATTTAATGGAAACCCAGAGACTTGTTTAGAGCTGTCCTACTATCTCCAATGCCTGATTGGAAATCCCTATGCTCATTTTAAACAATTAGCTGAGAAGCCTGAAACCATCTGGTTGCAGCAGCCCATTCAAGCTACTAAGTCAGATTTTTCCATGTGGTCTACAGCAGACATACCCTGAAACTGTGTGTAAACCAAATGATTGTCTTATGAATTAAAATAGCATAGTATTAATTCAGGAAAGTGGAGCACCTATGGAAACAACTTTTTTTTGTAGCAAGACTCATTTCCTACACTAACCCTGTGGAAAACAGTCCTTTGCCTTTGTCTCAGTTGTTGCCTGTACTCCATCAGGTCTTGACAGTGGATTGCTGTGTCCCAGAACTCAGGAATGGTTTTAGGCTAGTCCTGTGCCACCAGAGGGACTTTTGAGACAAGTGTCTTTTTGTCATCTCCTGCTAGCTGTAATCTCCAACTGGAATGCTGGATTTGCATCTGAAAGCACTACTGTTGTGAACACTGGTATGATTTCTCCATCAGATAATGGCCAGGTCTGTTCTGACATCAGTGTGAGGGTCCATAGCACAACAAAACCCCACAGGGAACCTTCTTCTCCTCCTTATGAATATGCCCAACTCCATTATCCACCGAAAAAAGGCATCTTTATCTGGACACAGACATGTACTGTATATATATCCTGAATAAGTGCTGTCTAATGTAACCATAACAGTCATTGAGTAGCTCTGCTACTACTAAAAATAATGTTATGATCACACAGAGAGAAATACTGGGCTCCTTTTTCATCCTAGCAAATTACCTCACAGAAAACCCACAAACCCAGTAACAAAACAAGCATGTCTCCATCATATTTGAGCACACATTCTCAACATACAAAAGTGCACAACTACTTTGTTCTACCACACCGTGCTGTTTACTCTTCTCTCCTGAAATGTTACATCGCACTCTCCACGCTTTATTGGTCCAAATATGGAATAAATTTTAACCCTTGACTCCCAGGTAAACCGAAAATGTTTCCTTTTGATGGCTCTTCCTCTATACTCCCACAAGATGGCAGCAGAGAGTTTCTCGTGAGGAAGAATGCTCTGAACGCAAGACTGAATTGTCTTAAGTTTGGGACCCAGAGAGTGCATGTTTTTGAGCTTACTCTGTTTCCAGTGAGCCAGGAAACGACACAATTACACATCGAGGCTTTTAGGCAGAAGTTAATTTCCCTTCTGGAATCCCACCTAGCTAACTATTAACCTGAAAGTCTTGGCATCTCTACACTCAAATTCCTTGAAGAACTAGACTTCGTATGTACAGAATCGTTGCAGTAGGAGGAGCATGCAGCCTGCAAAAATGCTTCTGGGGTCAAAAACTAGGTGTGGGGATTCCCAGGAAGCGCATTCTCAGACTATGACTGTTGCATGTTGCATGCACTTGTCCTTCACAGGAAGATGTTGAGGCCCTCTCTTTTAAAATGCTAAGGTACACACCTCTTTTAGAATAGCCTACTGACCAGAGTGCTCAACCTGAAAGTAAAGAGAAGGATTCAGTTCCCTTCAGTTGGAAGAAGTTCAAACACATGCTTGGAACGACCCCAAAGAATGACTAAAGGCACAGATTTAACAGTAGTGCAAATGGATACAGCCACTGCCCTCCATTTAAAGCTGTCACTCTTTGGAAAGACACAGAAGCATGTGACCTGGAGAGGCAGACAGTTCAAGAAAGAATAGTTCTGGGACATGATTAGGCTGGAATTTATCTACTCAGAGGAGAACCTAGGACTTCTAAAGGTTCTTAGAAGGTGCTGTTCTCTAAACCACAAACAATCTCAGTGGTAAATAAGTGTCTAAATAATGTAAGTAGTTATTAGTAGTGAATCTATTATCTTGCACTGCTGGACCCAACTGCATTTCAAACAACACTAGAAAATTTTGGTAGCTTTAGTTTCCAAGTAAGTTAGGTGGGGAAAAGGTTAGAGATTGCTATTAAATTGATGTATATAAATTTGGCTTATATGACATTGTGGATAGAGGACCACACACACAAAAGATTATAGAAGGGGTGGGGGTTTTTAGCTTTTGAGCTGGGTTTAAATGTTTCAGCATAACTAAGCTGCAGACCTCCCACTCAACATTTGGGAGAAAATAAAATACAAAGAAACTACAGAATAAGTGAACTTCATATATCTCAGTGTTCACTGGGAAAACAGACTTCGTGAAAAAAAGCAGATCTGAAATAATTTAGCACGATATAACCATGTATATACATAAAAAGACACTTGAAGTTACATATTAATTCTAATGTTGATTACTTCCTACATTTCACTAGTTTTTCATCTAAATAGCAATTGTTTACAAAAAGGATTGTTGGGCAATAATTAGTTAAAGGCAAATAACTGAGTATTTCTTCTTCATTAATCCCATAATTTATTTATGCGACTGTGGTTTTAATTTTTTAGAACAAAACTACACTTGTCACTTATTAGTTAAGATCATATTAGATAATACATATATAACACCTGCACCATCTCTTGTCAGGAACCAAAATTATTACTTGATCTAAGAGATATGCCTGGAGGAGAGACTGTTGCTGCAACCACACAAGTTTGTGCGTAACAAACTGCAATTTGATACAAGATCAGGCTTTGCCCTCTACAGTGACCTTCCACAACCACAATGGAAATGCCTACAGAAAGCTCAAACCTTATTTGTGTAGGACACTCAGGATGCAATTGCACAACAGGTGCAGGCAATTAGACCATTCCTGTCTCCTACATTTTGTGAGACAATTCAGACTGGCACTGAGGAATCCTATCTTGACTCCAAGCTGAGAGGCCTATTGAGAAATAAAGAGTATTATCTCAATGCAACATGGTTGTACAGTTTCAGCAACTCCTCTGCAGCTGTGGAATGACCAAAATTATTCCCAGATAAACTCCATGAATATTTATGAAAACCTCTTTGCATTCTCGATGCACTAAAAAGCACATCTGAAATTGTTCAGTTTGGTGCAGTTCAGCTCAAGAACTTTTCTCTGAACTCTTTCACTCTGTAGAGTACTTCTGCAACTTTTGACTTAATAGAAATTGTTCCTGGGTAGGAATTAAATCATGTATGAGGAACACTGTTTATGGAAAACAGTGGTTTGCTTTACTTTGGGTTTGGAAGTTGCCACTGTGCAGTCAGAAAGCAATTAGCAGTGGCTCGCAGCTAAAAAGAAACAATAGTAGAGTTAAAAACATCTGTGTGGGCTGTACACAGCAAACAATCTGTCTGATAAAACAGAAGATGCCCAGGATTTCCAAATGACATGAAGCTATAAGGGATCACAATCATATCAGAAAACAGGATTAAGATTCAAAAGCATCTTGACAAGTTAGAGAAATGGTGTGTCAAAAGGATAAGAGCAATGTTGTGGTGTTAAGCAGAAATAAAGAGCTGGCAAGATAAAAATGATCTGTGACTTACAGAACAGAACAGGTAGATCTTAAATAAAAAATGTTCTGCTTTTGAAGAAACAGCAAACATAGAGACAGGCAGGAACAGAAGTGTCACCTGTGAGTAAACAGTGTTAAAAAGGCTCCTGTTGAAAGGAGTGCTGTGCCCTTCAATTCTTCTTTGAAACTGGACTCAAGAGACGCATGAATAGCAGTGAACACAATCAGTGTTCTGTAAATCATGGAAAGAATTGAGTTTGTTTAACCTAGAGATGGCTGAGGGGGTCCTATTATTAATCTTCACTGCTTCAAAGGCTGCTGCAGAACAGGAAATAATAACTTGGTCTCTATTAGTTTGCAGGCAGAGAGCAGTGGGATTAAAGACCTACAAAACCTTTATGGAAGACAGAACTTTCTGCCAGTAAAGGTAGTTAGGTCCTAGCCAGAGGCTGTCTTTGAAGGCAGTGGAACTTCTGGGAATGGGAGATTTTAAGAAAAAACTTGAGAATCAGGAAGTGGGTGGGATTCATCCTGATTTGGGGTTAAAGATGACATCTTTCACACTTTATTAAATATTAATTTGCAACCAAAAGAACTCCAGATTTTTCATACAAATGACTAGATTTTAATAAGAGAATCAATATTGTGCAGAAACTCACACATATGATCACTTACTAACTGGAATCAGAAGCTCCTGAAATACAAACTAATATTTCTGCTTTACTTTAAACAACACAACACAGTAAAGTCTTTCATTGCACTGGTTAATGAGGAACATTAAACTACCCCATTTTTCTTGTTTCAAGTCTTTGATTCAGTGTCTGACAAAGAGAATTGTGTTTTGTACCTATGTTTGCAGATTTTGTTTTCCTTTGAAACAGTCCTGTTAACATAGATAGCATTGTTCCAATGGCTTACTTTCTTCCTGAAGGGTGGAGAAATAAGAAAATTACCTTTTTATTACTCATAAGGGGCAGGATTATTGCATCGTGTAAGTCAGTATGGGTAGAAATTATTAATATACCAACATCAGTGATAGACTTTGTAAAAGATGCAACTTATGTAGCATTACAAGAACATTGTGTAACACAGACCTCAACAGAGAAAAATTAGTTTTTGATGCCAAGAAGCTATAAACACTTGACATATAAAAGAGGAAATATTTTATTTTAGGAACAGCTGACACTAAAATATGGAAAATAAAGAACTACCACAAAAAGTATCAGCAAAAGTGAGTTTATTGAAATATGTTGTAGAAGTGCAACTTTTAAAATAAAATTCAATGGCGAGGTGCACTGTATTACTGCACAAAGGATATAACAGTGATTCAAAGCTGCCAATACAAAAATTGTCATGCATTGTAATACCAGATTATGCATGGTATCTCTCAATTACTGAGGATCTGCTTTTGGTGGGAGGTCTCTCTGCTTTGAAAAGTAACCTCAAGAGGTGTCCCTGCTCATGGGGAGATCCCATTCAACCAGCTGCTTAGCAGAGAGAGCTTGAGGAATGCTCATTCAGGCTGTCATATTTCTGGAATAAAGTGGTTGGCTCGTAGTCAAACTACATACAATGGGAAGGGTTTGCGTGAGATTCCTTGCACCCACAAGTTTCTTTGTTCCTTGATAAATGAGTCCTGGAAAAGCTACCTGCTATTCATGTGTTATTTACATGATCAGTGACCCAAGCTCAAATGCATCAATGCTCACCTCTGTCACTCACTCTGTTCCTTTGTGTGTTTTTACAGAATGGACTGAAACTAGAGAAGTTCTTGCCCTGGTTATGCCCTAGGTCTTCACCTTCTTTGGAGCTTGTAATAGCTACCCTCAGTTTGATTAAAGAATTGAGTGCATTTGTCACACTTGGTCAATTTGTTCAGGTATTTTAGCCAGGCACAGAGACTCTGGAAGAAGAATACATGTAATTGAAAATAAAGCAGTTAGCTTGGCTAACAGAGAGAAGACCTAGCTAGAGTTTAATGACCTATACTCACCACTCATGTTAAGCTACTCAAGAAGTCTTTGCTGAGCAGACAGGCATGAGTCAAAAAGGTAAGGGTCACATCCCATGGCTCCCTGGAAAGGAATCCCAGCATTTCTAACTTGCCATCCATCAACACTTAACACAACACAAGGGTTCACAGCTAGACCTCAACTAGATTGTCTAGCTTGACCAGGCTTCCCCAGGTTATCTTCATGATTTTATACCTTTTCATGCTGGTACTCTCCCTCTGAAATCCTTGAACAGCAACAATCTCATGTCCACAGTCCTACTTTCAAAATTCTCTACAGATGGCAAATTTTCACAGCAGTCTGGGTCAATATCCTGCAGGTGTGTTGTGCCAGAGATAGGCTTTGGACACATGCACACAGGTAAAGTTAACACCCAGAAAGGTGAGGTGAAACTTTGAGCTGTTGTTACAGATACAGAAGATGCCAGACTGGACTGGATGCCTCCCAGGCCCTTCCAAACTACACTGCTATAACCTGGGATACAGAGAAGTTTGGTACCTGACTTGGAATTTAAAATTCTCTGGATTCTATGACACTTGACACATTGAGCTTCCAAGCTGTTTTGTGGATTTACCTTTGTTCTTCTCTTTGTAGTTCAGTTTTTTCTACTCAAATATCAGGAACTTGATAACTTGCTTTTTGAAACACTTTCTGACCAGGCATGAGATTCCTTATAGACATTATACAATAACCTTTTAGGATTTTTTTGGTTTTAATTAGTACCTTGAACATTATTTCTAAATAGCAGTGAATTTATATATTCATAAGGAAGCATTCAAAGGATAAGATAATACATCGTTCATTCTGGAACTTATGGATCATGTGGACCAGTAAAAGCAACATCAGAGACTGTTGCTGCTACCCAAACAGAGAGGCAATAGAGAACCACAGCAGGATTGAAATGATTCAGAAAATTTTAAATATATTGATGATTTTAAAAGGTATCTCCACTAGAGACCTAGAAGAGTAAACATTTTCAAACACAATGAGAGTGCTCAAAGCACAAAAATGAGTTATTATCTTTAAAACAGTATGTGCAAAGATTTTCTACCCTACATTTTATTTATTGTATATAATTCAAAACCTACTTTCAAACATGCAATTGATGAACTTCCAGAAAGCTTTACTAATTATACTGTCTAGAAACATTAGAGGAAAGGACTTACTAGTATATTGCAGAGACTTGTTAACAAACACTAAAAACAGTAAGTAAAAATTTTGGCATCTAACTGTAAACAGCTGTGATTTGCATTTTCAGTAAAACTTAGCAGTTATATGACCTCTCATGTGTGTACTGCTTTGAATTCTGAAATAACAGCAAATGTCCAGCTGTGGTGCCTCTAGACCACACGTAGGCAATAGAAAATGAGTGACCCTCTTTGAAAAGTTCAGTTTACATGACTCATAAAACATGCACAGGAACTCTGTGGAAGAAATAGATGCAATTATTCAGAATACAGTTCTGAAGAAACTATCCTTTGACTAGAAATCATTTGCTTGACTAAAAAGCAAATGTATCGTAAGAAAATGGAATGCCTGACTAAGGAACAGGATGTTACTTGGCAGAGGGAAGTATGAGACATCCCTGACATACAAAAATACAATGAGGCAGAGAACAACTGGCTAGACAGCAGTTCAGAAGAGAAGGACCATGGTGCTGAAGTTGATCAGGAGAAAAGTGTATGTTGGCAATGCTATGCTATTACCAAAAAAAATGGCAAACTATATATCATGAGGTATAAAAATAATATAGCCTATAAGAATGGAAACTTTGCATATCACGTTGCCCTGATGAAAAGCAACCAAGCTTCAAGAATTTGAGACAATCCAGAGGAAAGCAAGGAAAAGAGTGTCTTAATAGGTATATTATATTTAACCTAAGGAAAAAAAAAAAAAAAAAAGAACAGAAAGAGGACCTCTTTTATGTATAAACAGGAAAAGCCTACACCATGAATGTCCTGGAAGGGATGATCAAAAACTTCAAACAAAACTTTCTCATGGCTATATCAGAAGATGTAGCCAGGCAACTCTTGGCATACTGTACCTCTATAAATGAGGCCAGTCATATGAGGATCCGCAACAGAAACACGGTCATCTCCTCATCTCCCTTCATGCTTTATGTGACTTTTGGGAGTGAAGCGTTTTTTTGTGAGCCGTAGCCTTACTTGACGCTGTTTCTGTGAGGGATTTCCTCAGACAGCTGCCTGCGGTGGTGTGGCACTGCACCAGCCTGGTTGTACGGCCTGGCCCCGAGCCCCGCCGCGGGCACCGGGCTCCTCCCGACCCGTCTGCCGTGGCGGCCGCAGCGACCGCCCGTGCTCCCGGAGCCAGACCAGGACACTCAGGGACCTGGGGCCACGGCAGCAGAGCTGAGGGCGGCTTGGGGACATCACTGCTGCCTGCGGTTCCTGCCCGCTGGGGCCTGGCCAGATCGGAGCGTGTCCATCC
The DNA here is from genome assembly GCA_013398075.1 of Notiomystis cincta. Classification (NCBI taxonomy): domain Eukaryota; kingdom Metazoa; phylum Chordata; class Aves; order Passeriformes; family Notiomystidae; genus Notiomystis; species Notiomystis cincta. The sequence goes on from VZRX01006436.1 coordinate 182,108, forward strand.
TCTGTCCCTCACGGTCCCGTCGGGCTGCTCCTGCCTGGCCCCTGTCCCACCCAGGACCCTGCAGCCCTGAGGCGCCTCGAGGAGGGGGCGGCCTGCGCCCCGCGTTCTGTCTTTGGGAGCGCAGCCAAGGGAACGGGCCGCGCTTCCCGGAGCGAGGGGAAATTCCCGAGAAGCGGCTCACCCGGCTCCTCGAGGTGGGAGGAGGCACCGCCCTGCCCGGGGAGGGACGGCCGAGCCGCTTCCCGGCACTGACCGGGGGGGCCGGCGCGTCCCGACGTGCGGGGATCCAGCTGACCCCGGCCGTGAGGGAGCTCCCGGCGCTGCAGGTGAGTGATGCCGGTGTGTCCCTGTCACGGCAGCCCCCTGTTCCCTCAGTGACACTCCCCCCACCCCTTCTCCTCTCCGTCCGCGGGCGTCCCGTCCGCCCTCGCTGAGGGGAGCGCTGCCTGCGCCGCTGAGGAACACCCACCTCTCCGCCCCGGCGCTTGTTTTGAAGGTTTTGAAGGCGCTGTGGAGGTTTTACTTTGAAATTTAGGATTTCTGATGCCCTCTCCACCCTTCCTCCGCCCGTTAACCCCGTGTTTTGCAGGCACCCCTCGGTTCGGCGGTGCGGGAGGGCTGGAGCGTTGCCTCGTACTGCATCTCCAGTCCTCCGGAAACCCGCCAGCATCATCGCATACCGATGGATTTAAGGAACTTCGTGACCGTCTAGTCTGCTCTTCTCTCAGGATGCCACTGCTTAGCTGCAGTATAAAAACTGCTGGTTTGACTTGAGCAAAATTTACCTAGGTGGGGTATCTCGTGGGATGAGGATGCTGTACCTACCAGAGGTGATTAGGGTTTGATTTCAGCATCTGTGCCCGCTGTTTCAAGAAGGTGTTGACTTGCTCAGAAATGCGAGCTCAGACCTTTAAATCTGGCATCGTACAGAGAAAACTTGTTGCTCCCGCTTTCTCTTAAGCAGCTGAAACCGTTGCATGGTCTCAAGGCCATTTGAGTAAATAAGACAATATAAATTCCAGTGTGGCTCCTGAATTTTTGGAAGTTTTACCATTTTTTTGGTATAACCTTTTTGCCTCTCCTTTTATCTAAATTTTGCATGCCTGGGCCAGTCCCAGCGCCAGCAGGGCAAACCAGATAGATCCTAACAGTTCTACAAATAGATAATGCCTGAAAAATTGCTTCTCTACAATTGCTGGCATTTCTTTTCTGATGGGGCAGGAGGAGTTTTATGAAGTTCATTAATTGCTTTATGCTTTTAGATCCCTTTTTCCCCCTATTTCAGCTGCTTTTTTGTTTGGATTCTTGTCTTTGTGAGGCAGTGAAGTACATGTTTTTCTATTTTGGCAAAGTTTTTTAGAAAAGCAACAGCATGCATCAAAGAGCTTTCTGTTTATCAAAACACAGGCGATAAAACTACCTCTCAGTGATCAAATTATTACCTGTGTGTCAGACCTTAATTATAGAAATTACTTTCTTTCTTATGCAGCCTTTTAAACTTGTTGCTTAGCCATTAAATTACAAAGGCTTATTAGGAGCTTCCAGTGTCTTATACATAGATGTGTTTTGTGTACTAACTGTAATTGAAACCATCTTTAAAATTGCTTGGGAGAAAAAAGCGAGTACAAGGACTAAAGGAAAGATTCATCCACTTTAAAATGTGGTATCTCAGATATTTATTTCCTTTTTAGCATTCAGGATTGTTGACAATCAAATTCTCAATTTTCTATGAGAAGTGTGATGTTTATTTTTAGGAGGGATCTATTTAACTGGGATATTTTAGCAGATACTACTTCACCAACACTCCATAGGTTCCTGATGGCTTGACACTGCCTCAGTTGGGTGTCAGCTCTGCACTGTTGGTTTTGCAAGGCATGTACTGAGGACTGCAGAAATCAGGAGAGTGGAGGCACACTGTGTTGTAGTCTTTGTACAAATCACTGACTCAGGGCCTTCCAGCTCCTTTTGACAATTACCTAGTTGTCTCTTTATTTAGGAGATAAAAAGCGGCATCAGGAGATTAGTTAATCTACCTGCACTCTGCCTACTCTCTAGCTGTGCCTCTTTGAAGGCCGTGGATAGAGTTTATTAGATTTTGGCATTAAAATGTCACTTATGTTCTCAATCTTGTGTTGTGTGATAGAAACTTGGTTTGTGATTCCTATCCCAGTTTGTTTAGGAAGTAGACGGAATAACAACACAGAATGAACAGTCTTATGTACTATTGCTTGATTTGCCCTTCCATGTCTGGTTTAGAAAAACTTGTTCAATCCATGGTGTTTATGAGTTGGTATCCGTATCTAATACTGTCCACTAAAGAGATTAAGTATTCTGTAACTGGAAACATTTCTTTCCTCAGCCTGTCTATATGCTCAGGTTCATTTAAGGATTTGGCTTGTGCCTGGCAGCTGTTCTAAATAAGCAAAGCAAAAAGGGCACTGAGAAAAGAAAGTTGCATGAAGTATGATTTGTAATAGGTGCCTTTAGGAAGATTGCTACAAAACAGATAAACTCTGCAGTCAGCTTTGACTAGATGTTCATAGCAGAGCTTTCCTTTCCTTATACACACCAGTGTTCCTGGTGCTGCAGCAGTATGTGCACTGTAGAGCTCCAACACCCAGTCAATTGAATTTTGGTGCTTCAGTGACTTTGAAGTGGGGTTTGATGAAGTATTAATCTTTGATGTGTTTATTAGATAAATAACGAGAATTTATTTTCCATTTCATCCATGGCATCACAAAAACATTGGCTTGGACAGGACTTTGGGGATCATGTAAGCCAGTCTTTAGCTCTGAAGGAGAAATAGTCTACCTGGAAATATTTATTTAAAATATTCATGGACCACCTACTTATATCTCATTTTCTCAAAAGTAATTTGCTCTTGTGCTGTCTCTACTTCTTGAGTGACTCCTCTTTAATTGTGTTTGATCTGAGCAATTCTTATTGCTGCTGAATATTATTTCAATTGCTGTCAGGTCTCCAAAATAGATCTGTTCTATTGAAGTATCTAACAGTGCTGATTAATTTCAAGTTAGGCAGGGGAGTCCTGAATCCCACTGTATCTGTTTTGTCACATCCCAGGTTGCATTTTTCCAACAGGATAATTACAAGTAGACTACAAGTTATGATTAAAAAAAAAAAAAAAAGACTAGTGTTTTAGCCTGCAGGCTGATAAAACCAAGTAAGTCTGCTTTATTTCCCCCAAAGAATTTGAGTTTTTACAAGAGGAAAGTATGTACACTAAGAATGAAAGAATTATTGCTCAGCTAATTTCTGTAGTTCTGACAGATCATTTTGTGCCAAACTGACTTCAACTTCCTACTCATTATTATCTCCTCTTTTATGACTACCTGTCTACATTTCCTTTGTTGTTCAGTTTTCACTTTTGGCAATGATATTGTTGATCTATTATCTAATTATCATAATTTTTCTGGTGTTTTTTTTTTTTTTTTTAAATTAAGTTGGTAATGTATTTTGTAAAACTGTAGCCAAGACACAGACTTTTAAATTACAATTTTATAAAAGTACTTAATTATTGATAATACAGAATAAGAGCTTGACATTTGTTGGTGGTAATTATGTGTGATTAATTTATTAGTTGTAGGCAGATGTTTCTGCATAAAGAGGATTTAATTCAAAATATTTCTCATATATTAAGGACTTTATTTCTTTTTTCTCAACTAGTCTTTCATTTATTTAAAATTACTTCATATTCTCTTTTTTTTAGAGAATTCTAGGACTTTTCTCATGATAACTGGTTTGTAACCTATGATTGCACATATTATCACAATTTATTTATTATGCACTTTTAAACTAGATTAATAACATCCTGAATAGTGAAAACCATTGTCACTATCCAAAATATGATTATGTTTTGGTAATTATTTACTATATTACACTATCCTTTAGTAGCATGAGGGCTTTGTATCAGTAAAAGGGATCTAGCTGTGCCATTAGTGAACTGATGATGTAAATGACTGGAGCTAGATAGTTGAATTAGACATTGGTTTCATGACAATAGTTGACAATGGTTCTTAAGAGCATAAAAAAAGTTTGGGGTTTTTTTCCAAGTAGGAGATAACTTAAACAAGTAGTCTAATATGTAATTATTCCACAGTACTTCCCCATTGTATTTAATGTTGGATTTAAATGATTCATAACCGATAGCGCAAATTTTATGTGTCCAGCTCCAAAAGATACTTACAAAATTAGGAGTCTTGCAGGCCCAGGTTTGCATCATGCTGATATAATTAATTAAGGAGATATGCTGCTGAACTTAGCTGATCACCCTTGTGTTAAACTGTCTTAGAGCAGAGTTGAGTCCTTTGACTTTAAAAGCAGATTTAGTTTCACATTTTTCCTGGGAATGGGGGGAAGGTTTGGCTTTGTATCTTAATATAATTTCATGCAACTCAAAACCCAGCAATTTGCTGAAGGCGTTACTAGAAGTTTTAGCATTATCTGCCCTGAAAAGTTTGTTTTTGTGTCATTTACTAACCACTCTCTTCTCTATAAGGAAGAGCTATTCTCTCTTGTTTGTTCCAGACAATACATAAAAAATGATTTTTCCTTTTAGGTGCAAAAAAACACTTGGAAAATCTAGAAAAAATACGATTTCCCTAAATTAGTTCTTGGAATAGTCTAATAGTGCATGTGAATTAGGCCTATCTTCGAAAAATATTTAGATTCTTCATACACAGTGATCTTAGTGTTATTTAAATATTTTTGAGGATATTTGTTTAGTGGCAGGAAAAACTGCAGAATCTTATGCATTAGGCAAGACAACACTCACCAGGTAAATATGGGGGCCTCCATGTGAAGCATTGGAGCTCACAAGGAGAAGTTGGGGCACACTGCAGCAAGGGTGCTTGTTGTGTGCACTGAGCCCTGGGCTGCTATGCTGCATGCAGGACTGTTCTACAGTGTTTGCGTGAGCTTTAGAAACATATTTTAAAAAAAAGTTTGAAGTCTTTTCTTTTGATTCTTTGGAGGAGTTCAGAGCTTCTCAAAACCATTGGATCTAATTAAACTTATTAGACTTAAGAGTCTCTGCATCTCTGAGGTATAAATCAGAAGTTTTCTGCTAGAAATAAATGCTATAGTGAATGCCTGGCCCTTCTGAAATCCTTAAATGTTCTGTTCTTACCTTTAGTGGGGACAGGTCAATCTGTGATTCCCTGCCAAGCATTTCCAACATCTGTTATGGAAGTAGCAATAGAAGACTACCAATATTCTGCACAGCTCCAGAAATATAAAATGCACAAGTTCTACTTAAAGATACCTTAAAGATAGCTGTGTCCATCGTCCTGTTGTTTGTACTCCTGTGCCCTCTGTGCCTGAGAGCTTTAACCATACTGCAGCCTGATGTTTAGCTCTCCTTTCTGCTTGGAGGAGTTTGCAGGTGATTCATATCTTCTGAGATCTGACATACAATCAGTCCTTCAGAACTGGGCTGTGCAAGTCAATGAGTTTCATCCTGGCACAGAGTGAGTGTCAGAGCTGTAAATGGAATGCAGGATAGAGCTCTGTGGTTCTTGACATGACAGTCCACCTGGGAATCCAACTTGCTGAGACTTGATATGTGATTTCAGCTTGATATGGTGTCCTGGGTGCTGATAGAAGAGTCTGCTGGATTCATCAGTCAGGCTGTAGGTGGAGCAGAAATCACAAGGTGTTTTACACTCTTTTACCCTTGTTAGAATGGGTATCTTCTTACTTGTGCCGGAAGAAAGCCGAAATGTGTTAGGACAAACTTCTACTTCAATATTTATTTGAAATAAGTAGATAAAAAACCTTAAAAGATAGTGTATGATTTCTTTAGACTCAATTCAACTTTTTGACTTTAGTGCCACTTTGCTGTAACTAGGTCCTAAAAACAAGAGGTTTACTTTTTTTTCATTCCTTATCTTTTTTTGTGCGTTCTTCCTGAATTTCTCTTAAACTTCCTGGAGTCTGTGTGATTGGGTTTTTATTTATTCATTCTTAAATATAGTAATATTATCTGGGCTATTGTTTGGCATGCTGATTTTCTTCTGAAAGAAACAAATAAATAAAAATGTTTTCTTTGCTGGTAAGTCTTACGCAGGAAAAGGCGGACGAATGATGAATCACTTTGTGATTCTGGCAATACTGCTCCCCCTGAGGACGTGCTACACTACATACTCACAGCAAGGTAAATGTCTGAATGTTTGATTTTTTTATCTGGAAGCAATCTAAAGCAGCTCAATCTTTCAACTTGATGATTTGTAAGTTTGTGATTAAGCAACATGTTACATGTTTAATAAAATTATGCTCTTCGGTAAGGTGATGGGAGCAACTTGCATTATTACCTTTTGTGACACCATTATGCGAAATTGCCTGTTGAATCAGCATCTTGCAATAATGTGAAGCCAAAGCGTATTTTTTTGTTTGCCTCTCCACTTTCTCCTGTGTTTTTGATCTGTACTGTTGTCTTCAAATAATTTACTTCCTCTTTGACAACTTTTATGGTTTTTACCTCTTTCCTTTCTTTCTTGTCTCATGTCTGAAAACTTTAGCATTTCTGTTAGCTCTTTTCTGATAGTGCTACATGATCCCAGAACGAGATTTTTAGTTTTTACACTTCACATATTATCCAATACAAATACAAAAAGCAAATATGCATATTTGAAGGGGACAGAGTTGAATATAATGATAACTTTTCAGAAGGCCTCGTGTTTTAAGGTAAAAGTACTTGTGTGCTTGCTGCTAGCAATAGCATTTGGGTATGTCTCCATTAAAAGAAAAAAGAAAAATTTTAATTGACCCCTCTGTAACCACCACTAAGAAGGCAGACCTTACCAGGCTCGAGTCTCCATTAAGGAAATTTTACTGCCTTTTTTTAAAGTTGGTGAAGAAGGAAGAGAGATGTTTGGTTTTTTAAAAATACATTTATTATCATACTGAAGAGGTAATATATCTTTTTCAGACATTTTGTTTCTCTTTGACCTTGAAATTCATGTGTTCACACACCACTCACCCAAGTCTCAGTTCTGAGACTTATTACCAGTGCTCCTAGAAGGGCAAAACTTTGTAATGCAGACAAGTCCAAACAGTTACTTCATTACAGTAACTTGGTCACTTGTTTTCACAAGCAATTGTTCAGGAATAAAATTAGTCTCTGTTAATCATAAAGCTATTCACACAGTCTTGAGGTTAGCTTTCAGGTTATAACAAGTCTTACAATGCCTTGATCACTTAATTTAGCTAGGAGGGAATATTGTAACTGTGAACGCTGCAAATATTTCCACATGTTAAAATTACGCTACAAAATTCTTTAATACCTACATTGTAACTTGGTGGTCATCAAGATTTTGGATATATCCTTAACTATATTGTTTCTTTTTTTTAGTACTGTGTATAAGCTCCAACTGATGAGCTAGACTTATGCCAGACTCTATGGAAAACAAAATTGTGTGGGGTGTGAAGTGGTGTGTCTTGTAGCTGAAGGGAGATAGTGGAGGGACACTCATACAGAGGAGAAAAAACAGAAACTAATAAGACCTTGGCAGTTTTTTTAATCAAGCGAATTAAATGTGGCAGGTGGAAGCATTCTTTATGGTGAGAAAAGGGATGATATTTTAATTTAGACTAAAAGAAACAGATGCAGGGAAGAGATGCAGGCTCATCATCAATGCAATAGACACAATAGTGACACTTGCAATTAGAAGTTGTTAGAAAAAGAGCAGAAAGAGGATAGGGAAATTCAGAAGACATGCAGAAGTTTCTTTTAATGGTGCACCCTGAAAAAGAAAGGGGTTTCTGCCAATTGGCTGGCTTTACTTTTAGGTGTATTTATTTCCTTTCCCTGGACTCTCATCCTGTGCCATTGAATTTCATTGAGAGACCTGCAGGGCCCTTTCCTTCTCCCAGTTCCTCTCTTCCTTTGTGCATCAGCAGTCCAGACAGAAAAAACAGTAATGGCAAGGCCCGAAGTTCTAGATCAGCCACCAGCTTGTGTGTGTGACATGAGATCCCCCAAGAGGTTTGGTACACGGTACTTCAGGGAGATGGACGATGAACGTACAAGTCAGGTTGGCCAGGAAATGAGCAGCTAAGATTACATACTGGAGACAAACAACATTACAGTCAATTCCTTACTGTAAGTGGGATTTGAAGAGTGTTTAACTTGTTTTGATGGTGAAAGTCTGTAAAATGTGGGAAAAATGTGTGCTTTGTCATATCTTCCCAAAATAAAGTGATACTCCACTTCCACAATGAATTTTATGAATCACTATGTTGTTTTGGTTGTTCTGGCTCCTTGCCTAGTCAGTTGTTGCCAATGAAGTTAATAATATTTCTTTTTTCCAGTAAAACCTAAAATTGATGCTCTGTCATCATTCAGAGAAATTTACCCCCAAGCCTTCCACCTTGTTTACTCAGTTTCAGAGACCTAGTCATAGGTGCTGGGTTTCCTTATGGCAGTATAAAACTGATGCCTATCATTTTTCAAAAGCAAATGTGAAGCAGCAAGATACCCTTTTAAGGACCACATCATTACATAACCAAAAGGCAGATTTTACTTCTGCATGTGAAACATTTTGCACTTACGTCACAGAGACACGAAGGCTGTCAACTCTGCTTTCATGTAAATTCACATGTTAATAATTTCCTGGTAATTACATATTAAGACTGCAATGAGATTTGATAGCAAGTGTCTTGCATATATTTCTTTCTCCAAAACACTTGAGGATACTGCAGCCCTGGTTCTGAGACCATGTGTTTGAACAGTGAAACTTAATTTCTTCCTCCAAGCTTATCTGAAGATGCCTATATCAGTAGTTTCCTCTGGATTGAAAGCACATGGTTTTCATTTTGCTCTGGCCTCTAGTGCTCTTAAAAATGGAAAAGGTTAAAAATATCCCAGCAGAGTTTTTGGATGATTTGCTAAAAGAGAATCCTTTCTTCCAGTAGTTTTTAATAACTTTGTACTAATGGTAAAATATATGCTTTCCTCTATTTATTCTTTAATTATAGTCTGGACTTATATAAACAACAAAGTTGTGTCAGTGTCTGTATTCTCATAATTAACAAATATGCTTATAAAGTTTTATTTGCTTCCTTTGATTGACCAGAGGTTGTTACAACTGCTGCTTCTCTTGAACCTTTCATTCCCTTCTCCTAATGTAAAACTCCTTGTATAGGAAAACTGCTGCACAGAAGTTAATGCAATTCAGATACTGCAGGATAAACTGCAGAATGGTTTGGATATGTGATGGCTACCAGAAGAATCCATCAAAATGTAGATTCTCAGTCTAAGTCTCCTGAATGCTTGTGTGTCTGCTAGTGATCCATGGCAAAAGTCTCAGGTAGTTCAGTGAGCAAGGTGTATCTGGGAGACAGGAGTGGAGGTGGTAGATTTGTGAGAGGGGGCTGCTGAGGTCACTCAATCCATCATGTCCCTGATGATTCTGGCTGTAATGTGGCAGGAATGCACAGAATGAGTTCTATTTCATTAAAAGATGCAGCTATTTTTGTGACTTTTTTACTGTGACTTGCTTAGTATAGACATTCTGACCCTGTCCTTTGTAACAAGCAGAAGCCCCTTGGAAAGCACCTGTAGCAAAAGAAAAAGCCTGGTTACTGAGGCCTTTCAGCTTCCTGGCTTCATTTGCAACCAGATCAAATTTAGAGGGTTTATGTTTGTTTGTTTAGTTTTCAGGAAGTAGAGAAATGAAAAATCAGTGAGTGCTATATTTCATCTCTTCCAGCAGTTAGGGTTTTTAGGGAGGGCTCACCTAAAAAGAGAAACCACTCACAGGGTTATTTGTATTTTCAGCAGAATAATCTTGCAAGGCCTTTTATATCCCAACACAAAAAGGGACTTCAATCTAACTTTTAAAATTTCCTTTATCATGGGAATTAAATCCTGAACAAGAGAAGGATGCAGGTGTCATTAGTGTCTAATTCCAGTAGAAGAATCCACAGCCATGACCTAAGCTCTGTGTTGAGCAACTAGGAATGTGCTTAATTCTAAACTATCCTCTGAGCTGGCTATTGGAGGGAACCCCTTAACCTATTCTGTTCAAATAACTGTTTTGCATTAACTCATTTAATCTGAATTAAGTCAGAGATCAAAACTGAGCCCAGAGTTTCTGCCCTAATGATATAAAGGCTTACTGGGGTTTGGGATTGTTTGGGATTTAGTCCCTCTTAAAACATTATGTTTTCCTCTCGTAAGATTATGGAGGGATGGATCTGTATTCCCATAAAACAGCTAGTAAATGAAGAGCATAAAGAAATTAAATACCATACCACATGTCATGGTGGGGATCTATTGAATAGATTCAGGAACCTCATTTTAGCCTGCTGATTCCTTAAGAAGAAAGATCTTTTCTTTTGTCATCAGCAGCATAGGTCCTGATCACTTTTGTTTTTTCCTTCAGAACCATCTGGTGTGGAACCTATCTTACCTCTAACCACTGTTGTTTCAGACCTGCTTTGTAACTTAGCTAGACAGTAATATTTTTGTGTCCTTTTTGTGCTCTCAGAATCTGATGTGTTTCCGGTAACGTACCTTAACGTTTCCAAGGATTTGGACCTGCAGCGGCTGCTGGTGGAATGGGACGTGGGCAAGTCAGCGCATGATGCTGAGCTGGCAATGTCATTTGAGATACAAGTCCGTCGAACTGGTGAAGCTACTACTGTGTGGACAGTGAGTGTACTTTGAAAAGAAGCACACTAGTCATTTACAATGGTGGAAGATGTAGTGGTGTCTCTTTGCAAAGTCCCTATCCCGATAGTTTTCCTTAGCACCTAAACCAGCAACATTTTCTCAAGAGCAGGAGATCACCCAAATAATACACTTATGCCTGTTCTGGGTGTTTTTCTCTGTTTGTGACTTCTGTATGGGAGCAGTCTCCAAAGAAAATTTAAAACTTAGTAAAACTGAAAAACTGCAGTAGCTCATTTAGAGTTGCTATTTGTCAGAAAGCACATAAAACAGACAAGGGCTTATTTTTCTGAAAACAGTGATCAAAATAAGATAAGCATTGGTAAAAAGCACAACATACTTTGATCACCCTAGCTGGGGGTGTTTTGTCTCTGAGTCTGAAGAACCACCTCTTCACTGCCAATGAGCTCTATGCAGTTCTGAAGATTTTTACCACTTTGATACGTTGGATGGGATTTTTAGCCCCATGAATAAGATCTAACCCTGAAATCAGTAATTGGGGCTATATAGCTGCAGAAAATTAAATTTTGGGATTTTGAGGTGTCCTTCATCAAACTCTTATTAACTTGCTGGAAGGAAGTGAAAGTTTCAAATCCAGAGATGTAGTCTGTTCTGTTATTCATAATAAACATGACAAGTTACTTTGGATGTCACTACCATACAGGAATGAATATATTTGCTCCTGTGTTTTTCTGATCAATGTGTACCAATAAAGAAACTCTGTAGGTCTGTTTGTACCAAAGCATGGACAGCGTATATAACTTCCAGAGCAGTGGCTACATTCCTCAGGGCTATGACTGAGAAATTAAACTTTGAACTGGTGGCAAGAGTTTTTCTCAGAGCAGTGGTAATACAAAAGTGCAGGTGTTGCCAATGGAAATCAGTACGAGAGAGAAGTTCTCTAATGGTCAGTGTGAGTCAGGGCTTTGGTACAAATCATATGAGGAGCACAGATCTATCTGCTGAGAATCTGGAATGGTTGCTAAAAGAAGTAGTAAAATATATGGAATGTTGGAATCTCATAGGTTGGAAAAATTCTTTAAAATTGAGTACAGCCGTTAACCCAGCACTACCAAATCCACCACTCAACCACGTCTCTAAGTGCTGAATATGCACATCCTTTCAATCACTCCAGGGATGGTGACTCCACCACAGGGATATGTAACCCAGAGCATTAGGATGCATTTGTAGGCAGCAGCTTATGTAATAGCAGGCACAAATAACCTACTGAAAGCCTCTGAGAGCAAATCCATATCATGAGAAGCAGGCTCTCACTCACTAATATGTCAGCACATCAGTCACTCCACCACTGCTAGCATAGATCTGTAAGCAGTTGATTAGCTGACTGTTATACTAAGTATGAAATCATGTGTAGCTATAGTGGAGTTTCAGACATTCGTTTTCAAAAGCATTTTTCTCCTTTGAGCTTTCTCACTGCTTTTGATATTATTTCCACATCTTCACATTGTGTTTCACACTATGTTTTCAATACTTTGCCTTACTGCTCTTTGTAGGAATTTCATAATGTCACACTTGATAAATTGGAAATGCCTCTTCATTGGACATGGGATTCAGACATACCTTTGGAGTGTATGTCACATGCTGTGAGAATCAGGAGCAAGACAGAAACATCAAAAATTTGGAGTCTGTGGAGTTTGTGGGAGACTGTTCCAGGTAAGCAAAACAAGACTTTGCAATATTGGTTTAAATTTTTTCTAGTATAAAGCTAGTTTGTAATTCACCAGCGAATGTAACCATGGAGGACAGTTCAGGAGAGATGGTACCAAATCAAGAATCCATTTGTTTTAAGCACTAACTAGATCCTTATATTTTGCTGGCAATAAGAGCAGTGTTTCAGCCATTGCTATAATTTGCAGACTATCTTCCTAAGCTAGTAGACCATAAGTTTTAGAGCTTTTGTTTTTTGCTCACATGAGATGAAGTGGCATGGTATCTTGGATAGGCACATCCCTGAGCCATACTCAGGGAAAGGAGAGGAAGCACATAGCTAGGGGCTACATGATCTGATGAATGTGTTGCTTTTGTCTGGGGTTCATAGCTTGAATTAGTATTACAGAGAGAAGGGAGCAAGTCAGCTCCTTATGTCACTTGGAATGAGTGTGAATAATTGTGAATTATACGAGAATAAACAGGGAGTGAACCAATAAAGTAATTAATGACATCACAAAATTGATCTTTTTTTTTAGATTACCATGTCTTACTAGAGCAGTTTTGTTTCCAGAGAATCTTGTTTAAACAGAATATGTAACTGCTTTAGAAAATGTGACTATAGTGATTTTATAATGAAACACCTGTTTGGAGCAGTAAGGGCTTCTAGATATTGGAGACATCATGTGTATAGAAGAGGCATCACAGGTCTTCATACTTGGATTGTGGCACTCATTTCCCTCGTGTTGTATAATGGGAAATAGGATGCAAAACTCTCTTTTTTGTCCCATAATCTCCTCAGTCTTGGAGATTTTATTTTTTTCAGTTGCAAGTGGATGGGATTCAGAAATACTATTTCTTGGTCACAAACTGATCCCACATTACAAATCTGTTTTAGAGCTCTTTCAAAGATAGTGAGTCTAGATGTCATTAGGTTTTTGGATGAGATTCTTGAGAGTAGATTTTACCTGTGCAGTATGTGTAAGAGACTGTGAGTCACTTAAATTCCACTAATTTTTGCATCCAGCAAGCAGTCCAACATAGAAAGCCAGGAGAGTCTCATTCCAAGTTGATCATCCCTTGCTGATCTCATTCAGTCAATGTTGACTCCTCTTCGCTGAGCTCTGCACGAGCATCAGACCATGATGTTTTCCTAGCTCCCTGCTCCAAGTCTTCAAGGGCAATATTTTGGATATAAGCAACACCCTGTGCATAGGAGCAGGAGGTGGTGTTCCTTTCTAAAGGCAATTCTTGACAGAACGTTTTTGTTTTCTCTAAGTGAAAGGCAGTAAAACAGATTTAGTCTCTTGTTGGACTGCATTATATGTTTATGAGATTAGATATAGATTTATGAGATTAAGAGAAAGGTATTATTACATGTGAAATTCATCTCTGTTTTGGGAAGAATACGAAATAAAAGTCTATGAATGGATGATATAACATTAGAAATTTCTTCTATAAAGAAGAAAGTTTTGTGTTCTGGCTGAAGGCTGCAGCCTTGAGCAGATTTTGAACTTTTTTTTTTAATTTGCAGGCCTGGAGACTTCAAATAGAAATGGGCCACAAATCTTTCCAAAAGAAAAATTTTTAGCAGAAGGCTCTAATATCACTCTTTGCTGCATAGGAAGGAAAGGTCAAGCCATTAAGGAATTCACTGTATACCCAACTGTTGATGTTTTCAAGCACACAAACAGTCAAGTCAGACTTCTCACTGTGAAAAATCTGTCACATGACAAAGGGTCTAACATTCATGTTTACTGTTCCGATGAAGATGAGCAGTCACATCAGGCAGCTTTCTTTGTGGGTAGTAAGTGTTACAATTTTATTTTCCTCTTGTTACTAACTCAAGAATGACTGTGGGAAAATTGGAGAAGGGGAAAAAGCTTGCTGTAAGTTGTCATGGTATTGCCATATCTGGCTGAACTCTGTCTGACTTCAGATCTGTAAACTTACATGTAGAAAGCAGGAAGGAATAGCATTAAATTAATAGACCCCATGATAGGTGATTGATTCTTAAATACACCCACACATTAAGGAGTTCAGTTTCATTGTCTGTGTGCATGTGGTAAAAACTCAGCACAGTCCCCTTTTTGAAGGCTAATAGCAATTTTTAAGTATAGAAAAGAATACAGATTGAATAAATGAATGGATGAGTATTAAAAAAAAGATAATAGAGTATAAAAGTATTTGATTGCTATCAACTCATGGTATTATCCTGACTATCTCTGCATTGTGGTCATTGAATAAGTGTAATTTCAGTAATAACATTTATAGTAAATCAGTCTTATCCATTATTTCTAGCTTGTTAATATATTAAAAAGATTGATGAATTTTGCCTTGACTGCTGTGATGTTGTTTTTTGGTTATTTTGTCTGACAAGAACCACCTGACACACCTGAAGATTTTTCCTGCCAAACCCAAGACATGAAAAAAGTAACGTGTACTTGGAGAGAAGGAGAGACCTATTTCTATGGACGGAATTTACCACGATACACCTTGTCTGAATCATTGTAAGGCTCATTGTTAAATTATCTCTGATCTGTGCTGTACCAAACAGTCACCTTCTTTCCCTTAGAATCTCTGGCAATGCTTTCTGTCCTTGTAATTAGCTGCTTGCCCCATTCCACCTCACTGATCATTTGTTTAAGAATGCTTGAGCAGTGCAGAACTGCTCTGAAATAGACTAGGTATAACATTGACAGTCCTTTAGATCAAGTTCTGCCTGATAAAGCTTATTCTAACCATTCTTTTAATATCTTTTGGATATTGTTCAGTAGGTATGAAGACATCCTGAAATCAGGATGCAGATAACTTAAAAGTATAACTTAAATAGTTGTTGGGTAGCACACACAACAGATAACTAGGATCTGATCAGCTGGTAGGCTGAGTATTGTACTCATGATTCATTGACACTAATGCTGACTCAAACTTAGCACTCACCCTAATTAGCCTCCCTCAATCTTTTCCTTCTGGATTTGAGAGCTTTACATGCTGATGTTTTCCTTCTTGGGTCCTTGGGCTACTGGCAATCCTATCTCAAACGTCCTTCTTGCGTCTCTAATTTCTGTAGTTTCAGCTGACTTCTTTACTTTAAAAAAAAAAAAAAAAGTCTGCAGACTTTCTCACAGCTCTTTCTTTGCAGTCTCAGTCAAGGCTGTGAGCCAAGGCTCAGTACAGCTGTGGCATATCAGACATGGCCCTTACATGAGGAGAGGGGCTTTACAGCAAGGCCTGCAGAGAAAGGGAAACTCACAGAATAGGGCAGATAGCTCATAATCACAACAAACTTCCATTAAAAGATCTCAGCAGAAAACAGGCCAGCATTGCACATTCCTGGTCTCTGCATCATTCACTTCTGTTATGATACTGTGATGGTGATTTGAAAATGGAAGGTTAGAAGATGCACTTCAAGATGCAGTTGAAATTACAACTTCATTAAAAAACTTAATGATAGACATGTAAATTATTTAAGTCCTGGCAAGTAAGTTTCTGGTTTAAAATATCCATAAGGACATTTCTAAAAGCAATGTGGCTGTATCTTAAAAAAAACTGGACTTCAAAGAAAACTTTCTTTTAAGAATATTAGTATTCATCCTACTTCAGGCTAAGGGAAAGAACTGTGTGGCTTCTTATATTCCCCCCTCAGCCTTATTTTTTATGATGCTTTATTCTAGCTGGGCATCAGAAACTTCCAAGATCTATGTTGATTGTACATTACAGAAAACCATCTTTCTCTCTCTTTGCCCCACCTCCTGCCTCTCCCTTTCTTTGATAGGTCATCCCAGAAAATGGCTCTGTGCGAAGCAAGTTGTTCTAAGCAGTGCTTATGTTCTTGGGATGTAGGCCAGCAGCGAATCTGGAATGTCACAGTGACTGTGGAAAACCCACTGGGAAAGAAAACTGCCACAGATGTTTTTGATGTAAATCACAGAAGTAAGGTTTTTTGTTATGTCTTTTTTTTTAGGGCTTTTTGTTGCTCCTTCTGAGCTTGATACTTCTGTGTCCCAATTTAAAGTATGGAAGTTCTTGATTTTTTCCTTCAGTTTAATTATTTATCTGTCCCTGTGCTATAGTTACCTGCTCTCTCTTCAGTTTCAGCTTTGGAAAGTTGTACTAACCATAGAAAATAGCTCTACTCCAAAGGTCAGATTTGGTTATTGGAATGACCTCTTAATGTTTAAAAATCTGATGCTTTGCTGAAGCTGGTTAATGGAAGAAAAAGCAGTATGATGAAGGATATAAAATGGGGATTTGAAGCAAAATATCTGTGTAGGTGACTTGGGAATTGGCATGATATGAGATGTGATACACGTGTGAGAGGTATTGCTGGGAAAGAGATGACGATGCTAACCTGCTCTGGTCCTAATATGGGACAGTAACTGTGTTACTGTAAGGGAGGAAGAGTACTTACGTTTAATGTCTGTGTTAGATTTGTCTCAGGGAGGTATGAGAATTCTAAAATTTGATTATCTGATTGTTTGGAAGTGGAAGAAACAGGTTGAAAAAGTGGAGGAGTAAACCGACAGATTGTAGAGGGACAACACAATGTCATAAACTCAGTTTTCATGGGAAGTCAGGCTACAGTAGTTTACATTCAATGTGATAAGTACATTAAAATTTTACTACAATATTCTTTTTTCAGTCCTAGTGATAGTTGCAAGTTAAAGAAATGATGTATAATATGTGTGGTGAGTTAAGCTTCTAAGTAGTGATTCCTGTAAAATCCTTCATGTTTTCTCTCTGATCCTGCAAATATTTACATTAGAATTTTCCTAACTTAAAAGATGACAGTAAGTAAAGGAAAATGTAAATCCATTGTTTCTGATTCTGCATGTGGCAGTTTGACCTTCTATTTCAAATACAAACTCTTTTGAGTATGAAAGTCCTCAAATTGTATTTCATGGAGTAGTGTAATTCAATAATGTCATTCATGAAGTTTTAGGATAAATGTCCAAGGGTGTAAGCATTACCCTCACGTGTATTGCAATGTCCTCACATTGAATTGCACTGCTCACTATTATACTGATAATGTGTGAGAGTTTGAGATTTACTTCACTTGCTGAATACTCTTACACAGCAGTAAAGGATCTCAGAAATCTTTTGGAAGAAATAGCACTGGTACTGTTTACCAGAGGGTAACTACTGACAGGAGTCAGTGTTAGAGTTGTGAATAAAATTTCTGTCAAAGAGGCCCGATTCTGGGGTGTAGAAATGTGTCAGATGTTACCATATTAAATCAGAAGCTTCTGCCAGGCCCTGAATTGGAGAATTTTACTGGTTTGCAATAAATGTCTCTCTTCCTTTTGCCATGATGTTTTAAAATATTTTTAAGTCAGCACAAGGGCTTTTTAAGCCTTGTGTAGCATTTATTTACATTTACATTCTGAAATGAAGTTTTATAATTTATATGTGTTTCTTCTAGATTAGGATAAAAAATTATATTTTTTATTTGCTTTTACCAGTCAGCTAAAGCATCTTAACATACTTCTGCATATATTTTGTGTTTTACAAGAGCTAACTCAGATTTTCCATTGGCAGTGCATCCCACTGCACCCTTCCAGGTATGGGAAGATTGCACAGACACAGAAATTACATTACACTGGAATTATGAAAACAATGACATTGAACTCTTTTGTCAGACTGAAGTGCTCCAACCTGATGGCAAAGTAGAATTGGTATGAAACCTGAATTTCCTAAACAAAAACATAGTGAGGATCTTTCTGATGTGAGATTAAAACCTAATTCCCCAGCAATACAAATGCACTGTAAATCTTATGAGCATATCGATGTCTCTGTTTTCTGGATTTGTTTGCTTCCCAAGCTCTACACTGATGATGTGGTCCATGTAAGCAGCCTCTGTTGGCTCTAATTCACATTCCAAACACTGCCTGTACTCTGGCAGAAGTACATGGTGTGACTGGCCTGACAATGTGGCTCAGTGTTCTGCTGGATGGGTTCTGAGATTTGTTGAAGTTAGTGAAAACACTGAAGAGCCTAATAATTGTAAAGTTGTATAATATATATTGTGTATATATTAGGTACTGGTAATCTTAATTTGTTTTTATTGCTCATGTCATTTTGTATCAGTCCAAGATCTTTTTGTGTGCTATTGACTGTAGTTGATGGTGGTGAGTCTGGTTTCTAGTGATGGAATCCCAGGACAGTTTTTCTTCCCTTCCTCTTTGGTCTCCTTGAAGATTATTTGAGTAGATTCCTGATTTTGTTCCACCTTTTCCACGAAAGGTGAGGTTGACGGGCTCCTTTCCCACATACTATCACTTCTCTGTGATAAGCTCTTGCCTTAGAAGGCAGCTTGCCTCTCACACATTAAAAAGGCAAAGTGAAGATCACAGGCAAGCTGCATTCTGTCTTGAGTGTAGCTTAAGAGCTCTCAGATCAAGTGACCATTGCATTTGGCCATTGCAGAAGACAGTTTTGAGGAGAGACTTAAAAGCATGCTGGCTTTTTGACTCTTACCAGAACTCACTCTTTCTCCTAGGAGAGAGTAGGGTAAAGGCTGGGGAAAAAAAATGCAAAGAAAAGGTAGCTGGAGATTGCTCTGCATAGATGTGGAACAACATCCTACTTTTACATGAGGTAATAGCCCCAGAGTCTATGAGGGCAAGGTCTGAGTAAATTCCATCCTGGATATAAAAAGTACTTATGTGGAGGGCTCTGAGTGACTCAGGCAGTTAGACAGAGGTGACTTACAGACCTCTTTTTGGATCTCCCACAATTTCTATTTTGTGCATTATTTGCTTTTTCTTTTTTTGATCGTCTTTTCCAAGTGAAGCTTAAGTGGCTCTTGCAGGGTCTAGAGGAAGAACTGTTTTCTCAGAGAAGAACACCTTGCTGAGGAGGCTGTTCTGAGCTGTGCTGTTGTGTCGTTGTGTTTTGCAGCACAACAGCTCTGCCGCGGGCTCAAAGCGCGTCACGGTGCGCGGGCTGCAGCCGTACACGGAGTACACGGCCAGGGTGCACTGCGGGGCAGCCAAGCACTTCTGGAGGTGGAGTGACTGGAGCCAACCCCTGACCATCAGAACAAAGGAGGGAAGTATGTACAACCTGTTGAGAAGCAAAGTTTGAGGGATGTTCCTTGCTCACCACCTCTCTTTGATGTTTGTTGTTGCTCTTCCGCTGTGTAGCTGAAGCAGAGGCCTGTTGCATGCATAAAAGAAACACACTGAGTTAAACTTCAAGATGACTTCTTAAATAGTTCCCAGCCTACCTGCTGGTCTCTGCCAGTGCAGGCAGTGGGAAATCCATTTAACTGGGAAGATGGACAGACTGAGTTACAGTGCTCTGTGAGGCCTGGAAGAATGGTGCAGAGGTGGAAACAAGAGTCTGGTGACTGCAAGCAAAGACTTTCTAGGGAAATAAACCAGACTTTAATTCAGAAAAAGGAATGAAGGGAAAAAGATTTAAATTACAATGTTTGGGCAAGACTTGGTGTGTTGGGAAAAAGGAGGTGTTGGGAGTGGAATTTCTTCAAATGGGAGGAAGCATTTAAATTGCCTATCCTTTCTGCACTCAAAGCATTCTCATTTTTTTGTTTTGCTATATTTATTTCAGCTCCATCAGGGAAACTGGACATATGGAGAGAAATTACACCAGTCCTGGGGGGACGAAATGTGACCTTGTTCTGGAAGGTGAGACATCTCTACAGAAATA
>VZRX01006436.1:207086-232861 GCA_013398075.1 Notiomystis cincta
ATTCCTACAGAATCAGTATCATGGCAAAGAACAATGTTAATTTTTCACTTCCTTCAGTAATGATCATCTCTAGAGCTACAGATAACAGTAGGAGTATTTTCAGTTATAATTACATTAGAGTTTTGTTTCTACCTATTTTAAGTGAAGTCATAATTTATCATCTTGGGCAACAAACTAACCTTACATCTTAACTCATGTGACTGCTATCTGAAAATTAGAACAGGGTGGTAGCTGTATGTTTATTAAGCTTAAGTGTAGAGAGTGTCTCCACAGAGCAAAATACATTTAGCCTAAAATTAGGGCCTCGGACCTGCAGTAGGTGCCTTGATGGTGCAGCCAGTGCCAGTGCAATTAGCCTCTTGTGACTCTCTGACTCTAGGCTTCTGCAGCTGATTTTTTTTATTTTGTAAATATGTAGTCACAATTGCTGAATGGTTTCTGAGCTGTCAGTTTTCAGCATGTGGAAGACCCCATATGTCATTTAGTGAAGGAATGCAACTCTTTTATTACTGTTTTCAACTGGTTGGTTTAGGAACTGTATTGATCTTCATTTATGAGTCTGAAATCTCATGCAGGACAGTAATAAGGGATTCTATTTTGTTCATTCCTAGGCACTGAAGAGCTAAAGGAAGGACAGGTTCATGGTACAGATGATGGCATTTTTGTCTCCTGGGAGCCCAGAAGTATATATGACAGTTACATTATTGATTGGTGTAACTTTCCCAGGTTGCAGCCTTGTGATTTGCAGTGGAAGAGATTTGGACCCAACACTTCCAGTGCTGTGATCAGCTCAGGTGAAAGCCAAACAACTATTCTTTCTAACTGTGCAGCAGTCCTTCAAGCTGTAGGCATTAACTGAATTTAGGAAACAAATCATGTGGAATATTGAATTCTGTGCTGTGCAGGTGTAATTCTTCAAAGGCATGTGGCATCATGTTTTTCCTACCAAATTAATTAGATACCAGAAATGTACAGCACCATTAAGCCTTGGAAGGCAGCGTACTGTATTGGAAAAGTCAACACAATATTTTAGATAAAACCTCTTCCGAGTGGCTTAGAGCAGCATCTTGAAAGAGAATGGTGAGATTAATGAAGGAGTTAAAATATTTTAGCAAGAGAAATGCAAAGGAGAGCTCTATCCTATCTGCAGCATGGATCAGAAGTTTAGATTCAGGCAGTTTAAACCCACGGTGTAGTGAGAGGTTTGGTGCTGTCAGTGTGGCACAAATAATCTGTCTCAGCACCAGTCCTTGCTTGGGATCAGTAGTATGTTTTTTATCCCAGTGCTGGCCAGTAGACCTAAATCTCTGTGTGTGAAAGTTGCTCTGATACACCTCCACAGCTGCAAGAATTTAGCCTTCCTAGAGTCTCTCAAGCTGAGAGCTCACTTTGGAATGAAACTTGTTTGAACAAAATTTGACTGAACACACATAAATTTGCAATAAAGGAACTGCACTTCAATTCATACAAATGTACAGAAACCTGCATGTAATGAAGGGGATTGTGGTAACACTTGGGAAGAGCATTGTCAAATTCTTCAGTGGTTTGCACTCGTTAATGTGAATGGGAGTGGATGTCAGCAAGAATAACATGGAATCCCGATGCCTGGATGTGTGTCTGCATCAAACATTCCAAAACACAGCCTTTGCCTGTGCCAGAAAAGTAAATGAAATTGTCTTTCTTTTTGGTGCATTTGGAGTCAATTGTTCAATCACCTTGAGTACTGTATGGCAACAAAAAATATATAAACCTCTCTCCCAGTTCTCTCTTTCAGACAGAATAGATGTGTTTAATTCACATAATGCACACCAAGAATTGGCTTGCCCTCTGTCTCCTTCAGTGGCTTTAATAGCACAATAGCACTCAGAGAAGGTGTCTAATAGGTTATTGAATACAGGTTCTGTAGAAAGCAACTGAATAAAAATAACACTGAAAGACAAACCTTAACCTATTTTTCCTCAATTGTTTTCTAGCTGCTTTTGTTCCGGGGGTGAGATACAAATTCCACATCTATGGATCTGTGGCTAATAGAGCCTCCTTACTGGAAAAGAAGATTGGTTATCTCAGGGAGCTGCGTAAGTTGGCAACGTATTTAGGACTTGTGCATTTGCTAGATTGATCTGTCACAAATGGAATAATTGCCTCCTCCTACAGGTAGATAAAATTGTATTTTCTGTGTTCTTTCTGTATCTTCAGTAAGGCATTTAAAAGTTCTATATCAAAATGCAGGCCCTACATGGAAGGATATTTGGCTAGTGCAGTGACCAGGTAGAGTCCATGTTTATTAGGAGAGCTGAATAAAGCTGTGATTATCAGCCAGTGCTTTGTGTATTATGTGGATGCATGAAGGCTCTGTGAAGCTGACAGTTTTTGTTGAGAACTTTAGCTTTGTTCAGCTTTTAAATACAAGAAAAATATAAACATAATACTACATGGGAGTGTGGATTTTTCAAATGATAAAACACTCTTGAAGAATAATTGCAAGTTTAACTTGAGTTTCCCTTCTTCCAGCTCCTCATCTTGACCCTGTTGTGAGAAAAGTTGACCTGACTTACAATTCAGTAACGCTGTCTTGGGATTCGTATCTCACAAATGAATCAGAGCCTGGTTTTATAAGAGGCTACCATGTTTATGTGTCACCTATTCAAGGGAACTGCACTTTGAAAGGATCAATAAAGCACATTCTTTCAGGTAACTGAGCTCTCTACTGCAGAAAGTTGTGTCATTGATACAGGTAAAAAAACTTGTTGGTATTGCAGCATCTTAGAAGGTTTACATTAGGCAGTCAGGCTGGCTCATTCAGCCATCTGTAGATTTCAACACCTGCTGCTTTTGGTTCCTCTCTGTGCTTGAGGTGCTGGGAGGCAGAAGTGATTCCTGGCTTTAGAGTGATTTACAGCCCCCTTCCTGTTGCCCATGACTGCTTTTTAGCTCTAGAAGAGACTCCTTTGGTACTATAGGAGGAGTTCTGCCTCTTGTGATGTGAGTTCTTGGATGAATGTTGAAAAACATCTGTTTGTGGTCTACTTGGATAACAGTCATAAGAAGCATGTTAGTCTTACTAGGATTTGGGGTATTTTAGAAACAGATGGGATACAATTTATTTCCTTCAAAATTGGAGCACTGTATAAATTCTCCATGTAAATTCTTTTTTAGTGAAAGTATTTGTGTGTGTGCTGTACAGTGGAGTTCCTTCAGCAGAACTAAGCTGTGAAGTGGCACAAAGCCACAAATTTATATCAGACCTTTTTGTTCCACATACAAAACTGCTCCAGATGACTTTGCTCCATTATAATTTTCAGATGTTTCCAGCATGTTGAAAGAATGTATTTTAATTTTTTTTCCTTGCCTCTTACTCTGCTTGGGTCATGTCCTATGTTCTTCTGCCGATTAGACTAGTGCCAGGATGAAAAGCATAGTCTGAACTGAGGGAGGCTTATGTAAAAGTTATTGTCAGAACTAAAC
Source organism: Notiomystis cincta (assembly GCA_013398075.1). Taxonomy (NCBI): domain Eukaryota; kingdom Metazoa; phylum Chordata; class Aves; order Passeriformes; family Notiomystidae; genus Notiomystis; species Notiomystis cincta. The sequence goes on from VZRX01006436.1 coordinate 210,552, forward strand.
TAACCATATAAGTACCATAATTCTGTAAGTAATCCGAGTTAGACTTAAAAAAGTTTAAGTCAAAGATGTTCTGCTTCATTGCTTCTGCTAGCAGACAAGGGGTGTGACTAAAAACAGCAGAAATAACCTATTTCTCCCTGGGGTTTGGGAGTTGCACAATAGAGAGGCAAAAGAACTTTTTTTCAGGCAGAGATTTCTTGCATTTGATTATCTTCAAAGAAATTGACATAAGCTTAAGGGCTACAGGATTCTGATAAAAGAAAAGAAATGGCAGAAATCAAAGTATTGCGGTAAATGCTCGAGGAAAAAGAAATTAAAATAACCAAGCTTCAGCCTTCGACAAGTTGTGAGGTGTCTGCCACAGGAGGGCAGTTAACAGTCCAGTTAGGAGGGATGTGAGTTCAGCCCAGTGGCAGTGAGTCAGGATGCATCATCCTTCCCAGAAGAAAGGGTGCAAATTACAGGCAAGGCAGATTGCAAATGTTTTGTTATTTCAGTTAAGTGGTTTTTTAGTATTTTAGGGACAACTTATTGCAACCTTCCAGTATTTAACCGGGAGCTTCTAAAAAAGATGGAGAGAGAGTTTTTACCAGGGCCTGTACTGATGGGACAAGTGGTAGTGGTTTCAAACTGAAAGAATGTAGGTTTAGATTAGCTATTAGGAGAAGATTTACTGTGAGGGTGGTGAGGCACTGGCACAGGTTGCCCAGAGAAGCTGTGGATGCTCCATATCTGGAAGTGTTCAAGACCAGGCTGGATGGAGCTGAGTAACCTGGTCTAGTNCTAGCAGAAGGGTGGGATGATTAAAAATGGCATAATAATCTTCCTTTCTTAAGGGAAAACATTTAATTCAATGCAACATTCACTTAAGAAAGAATCCAACTGAGAAATTATATGAGCATACCAACATGGCATTTTGATACTTCTAAGTAGAAAGTTTTTTACTAAATTTTAGAATGAGCCTGATTTACATCTTTATTTGAGTCTTACATCTTTCTGGAAAATAGCTCAATGTATGCACATTTGCATGCCTAGCAAGTCCTGTTTGTTAGAACCCATTGAAGAATTGTATTTAGATTTAACTGGTTTTCTAATGTAGGAAAACCTTCAGAAGGATTGTTGGAATGGGCACAGTAGTTTGCTAACTGGGCAGATTTGATCACCAAAGCAGAAGAGGAAATCACTTGTCCATGACTTTGTTCCCTTGAAAGTACCAGTCAGCATGGTTGTGAAACTTAGGATCCAAGCTGGAGATGGCTGGTTTTGAAAAACTTGTTGGGGTTGGAGGTGAAGGGGGAGGGATGGGAAAGGGGGAAGCTTTGGCTTAGGCCAGGAGACTCCATATTTTAGGCTAAATACTGGGGAAGTGTCTGACCATCATGACACCCTCACAGGCACAGTTCTGCCTCTAACACACAAGTTCTAGCTCCCATCAGCCAGCCAGACATTTGTACACCCAAGCAGAGAATAAAAACAAAGGCTTAATTAACCCAAAAGAGATACACGGAGAAAGAAACATTACATTCCCTGCTGTGGAGTGTCCTAGGGATACACAAACTCTTTGGCACAGGGCAGAGGGATAGCAGGCATGAACTAGTGCTCCCTTCAGCCCACCTACAGCCTCAGCTGCATAGCCCAAGACTGTCTTCCAGCTAGAAGGAAATACTGAGATCCCTATATCAGCATAAATCCTAGGAGACTTGAACACTTGTGTAGTGTTTCTCTTGCTGTAGTCAGTCCAAAATGGAAGTACAGATGCTGTTCATGTCTCACAGTAAAAATCTGTCTTCTCTGGAGGCCTGGGAGGAAATCTAAAACAATACTTAAGTGAGGTTATCATTGCCTTAACTTTTGTAAATTACTCTTACAGCTAAAGTGCCAATATGAGGGCAACTAAAAAGCATCTAGCAATAATTTCATTCTGGTAAAGGGAATCAAAGTCCAAAGGCTTACAACTGTATCCCGGAACTTCCAGCCAAAGTACCTTGCAACCATGGACCACACAGTTTTACTGCTGAATTAGTGGCAGGCATCCCATGCAGACTTTGTTTTTTCCGCCCCAAAAACTCAAGCTATATTGACTTTAACATGTGGGAAGTTAAAACCAAAATTTTAAAGTATTTCTCTTCCACAGCAAACATGCTCTACTTTGTATTCCTGCTAGTGATAGTTCCAACCCTAGTAGCAGCTATATGCCACTGGAAGATGAAGTGGTAAGTTGTAGACAGAGAATATAAATAATCTCATTCACAAACTACTGCTGCAGCCTGTTGCTTCCAGCCCTTTGCTGGGCCTCATTAATTTCCTCCTTTGTGTGATTGTGTGGATGTTTTAAGTACTTGGCTTGTGGCTTTTCTGAGTACTGGTCATCTGCTGCTGTGCCTGTATGCAGCTCTGGGTGGCTTCTGCTGGTAAAGTGTGCTTTGATAAGAGAACAAAAATGCCATTTGTTTTGGTCTCTTATTCCCAGGGTGAAGGAGTGCTGTTGTCCTGTAATACCTAGTCCTAACAAGAGCAAAGTGCTGTCATTCAAAGAGTTTAAGGTAAGATCACTGGAAATCTAGAGTTTTTAATTTGTCCATTCTTTGCTTAGTAGACTTTCAAAAAATGATGCTCTTGTGTTGACTGCATTTAAAAATTAACTTCTTATCAGGTTTTGTGTTCACTACATTTAATCTTTGTACACAAATTAGCACAGTTTAATATTACCGTTTAATGGGAAACTTTCCTTTTGACATTCATGTGACTCTGCAGTGACCAGCTTGTATTGCAGTCTGTTACTGCAAAAAGAAAATGCACAACTGGAGAATAAATGAAATTTTTTGATCAGCAGGTGATTCCTCCACTGTTACTGTTCAAACCCCTGCACTGTGTGAACTCCAGATCCCAGAGGATACTGGACTTCAATGCAGCCCGTGTCTGCCCACTCCTCCTGTCCCAGTTGCCTGGGGAGGACACTGCAGGGCCCTGCACTTGCTGGCCCTGAGAGGGTGCAGGGGGTTCTGCCAGGCACTGCCAGGCCTGGCTGGGAGAACAGGATTGGCAAAAGGCCTTTAGCTTCTTCTGCAGCCCCTTCAAACAGGGAGCTGCTGGTTCTGTGCTGCGTGCAGGGGTCTCACAAGCCTTTGCCCTGGCGCATTGGGGCTGCTGGTGTTCACTGAAGAGCAGCATGAGAGCGAGGACTGAAGTGCAACTAACAGCCCCTGCACTTGCTTCTGCCTCAAACTAAAACCAGCACACTTCAAAAACCTGGCAAAGTCCTTAGAGAAAGAGGGACATGGTTCCTTCAAATACAGTCATCGTGAGTTTACTTAAAAAAGAAATCTCTAAATAAAGAGTCTGATAAATTTCACATAAAATGTGAACATCCTCTACATAAGTTTTCCCTCAAATTCATTTATTTGAAAAGTGCAAACTAAAAAACCAAAAAAATATGTAGGAATATTAGAATTCCTTAAAGTAATCACTCCCTTTTCTCTACTCTGGGCTTCTTTCATTGAGTAATTTTTTTGTTTAATGATTCTCTTGCAGATTGATTCTGGGAGAGTGCTGAAGATAAATGACTGCATTCCTGACATGCTAGCCATGGACAGTAATGCTGAAGCTCAGAAACTGCATCCTGTTACCTGGAGCATGTTATCTTCAACACCAACTGAAGATAACATTGATGGTCACAATTCTTCTTGGAGTTACCCTAGTGAAAATGGAGAGAGAGACTTTCCACCCACACCTCTGCCTCAAACTCACACTTGTTTTGAGAATTTTGCTTATTCTTCTCCATTTGAGGCTGAATCCGATCCCTACCAAATACTGGAGACAGGGGAAGTGGGCAGGACAAACCGGGCAGTGGTGCTGTACCAGCCACAATGCTATATAGATGTTTTTCATGAGGATGCAGCCTCAACCACCAGAGAAACAGCTGAGAGAAAGAACAGTCTGAGATACATCTCACAAACAGATGCACGCTGCCTGGGGGGGAGGCCTTGATGTTCTGTCCTCCAGTGTTCGGCTACATACTATCAATGAGAATTTCTAAAACCACAACTTCTTTTGATTAGGGCTCTCACAAGCCCAGCTGCCTGTTTTCCATTAACATGGCAAAGCTATTGTTTCTTGAATAGTTTTGAGTACTGAGCTACACAGGAGTTACCTGTGTTATGGTTCCATTACAACTTACAGGCATTAGATGAGATTTACGGGCTGGTTTCTGGCCTGTATTATGCAGAAAGTTACATCACAGCAATCTGTCAGAGGCTGATGTGGAGGACTGCTTTATTTTGCAGAGATTAAAACTTTATTCATAAAGTAGAGGAGCAACAAGCAGGGAAGGGGAAGGTTGTTCTGCTCCAGGGGTGTATTTCTCTTGCAGTGTTTGTGTACTCTGGCCAGCCTGGCCCATGGCTAATGTGCTGCTGGGCATGGGGCATTACCCTGCCCAGTCATACTGGGTGCTGGCCTGTATATTCTCTCTCTCAAACGATGTTAGGAATCATTGTAGAAGTGTTACTTACACACAGTGTGGCCCATTCCTAGAAGATTTGAAGGAACTTTGGCTTCTCCAGGAGTGCTGCCCAGAGCACCCAAATCCAGGGATTATCCTGCTTTTACTTCACCTGTGTCCTGACTACACTTGATGAGTGAAAGAGCACAGAAAACAGATTTTTATAGGGAAGGACCCTGCTTCCATTTCTTGTAATTGGGGCTCCTCACACTTCTGCCTTCTCTGCCTGAAGAATGACCCTTTAAAGTCATCTTAACTATACATTGAAGAGATGTAGGGAGTTAGGTGGAAAGGAGTTACTTTTCCAGAAGGACAGAGGTGGTACCATGGCACGGTCTCTCTGCTGGTGCACAGGAGCTGAACTTTTGGCATTAACCCCTGTACTTCCATAGCAAGCCCCAGCCAGCCAACCAACCAACCAGCCAAGCAGACAGGCTGGTCAGAAGCACAGGTGTATGAATACCATTTGTGAAGAACATCATATTCAGGCTGCATACATCTAGATCTCCCAACACTTGTTTTGTATGTGTTAAAAAATGAATTTGACCTTTTAGTTTGATTTCAGGAAATCATACATTTGTAATGAAGCAGTACAGTTGGAGTCATAGCTGAAAGTCTCATCAGATTTACCTCACTGCACAAGTAACCCTTTGGTTTTGCCTCCTTATGCTGTTTGGAATCTGTCACAAAGACATGGTTTCAACTTCAGAGCACAGCATAAGCAATTCTCAAAGGTGAAAACATGAAGCGTGTCTGACAATTTGATGTTCAGCTAGTTTGCTAAAATGCAGTTACTTGCCTACTCTGTGTTTAACTAGGTAATCACACTCCTAGAAACCGAGCAGCTGCAGACCAAGTGAGTTCTGATACTGTACCACATCTAGTTTTTATACTGTTGCTTACAGATATTGTTGTAATGTCCACAAGCTGTGTTGCAACAGGAAAACCAGTAAGACCTTGCACAGCCTGCGGGCTGAGACAAGTACTAACTGCAAAGAGAAGTCTTCAGCCAGGAAAAGGGGAAGTAGAAAGATACAGACATAGAGATGGGCAGATGTGGTTGGAGGTGTCCAGTCCACCGTGCCACGTCCATCTGTGTGCTGTGCACAGGTGCAGGTAGCTCACAGACCTGAGAAGTAGAGAACTTTGCAGCATGGTCCTTCCTTTCAGTCTCTAGCCAGCAGAGGAAGGAAACACAGCATGGCAAATTCTGCTGAAGGGCAAGAGAACAGGCAGGGTAAGGAAGAAGGCTGATTCTATTTGACTGATACATTCCAGGGAAACTTCCTACCTTTATCTTAACTCAAAGAAGAGGTTACAATGCATGTGAAAGCTTGATGCCACAGTATCTTTACAGCTTGGAACACTTGCTTCTCCAGAGTGCTTCATCACATGTACTTCTGTAGCTTAAAAGCTTTAGTAGTGGAAAAAGCCAGTAAACGTAAGGGAGCTGCTTTGTCACTATCAATACAAAACCCCTGAGCTGTACATTTCAGAAAATGGCATATTTATTCTAAGATGTAGAAAAGCTATCCTATATCAAGAGTTATGTAGCTAAGGAATTCAGATGTAGATGTCAGTCAAATAAATCAGAGTATTGCACAAAACATTTAAAATTTTGACATTGCTGCAGTTCGTGCTGGGGGACAGCTGCAACCAGGCACAACTCCCTGCTTTGAAAAAGCTGCTGTCACTGAGGCCTGGCTGCAGCAGTTCCACCCGGGGGAGGGGAGGGTGTGTTCAGCCAGTTGTGCCCTCCTTAGGTTGGGTGAGTGAGGCACATGGGCCTGCCGAGTTCCCACCGCTCAGTCCCTTAGTCACTCGCAGGAGATCCTGCTCTGATGGAATTCCTTTATCTGGACGCAGTGACACACTTGACCACGTTCCAGGTTTCTGCGTGAGGGAAGGAGAAGCCGGCTCCTCTTTCCCTATAAACCCTTCTGCTTCCTGGCTCTGATGAGCAGTGCTTTGTGAAACCTCCTCTGCATAAAAAGCACACAAGTGCAGGATTCCAGGAAGGATAATGCCTGTGCCAGTCAAAGGGCACAGTCTGGGCACCAGAATTGAAGATTAGAGAAGTATTTTGGCATATGTGGGGGAAGCGTGTATAATTTTTAGATATTAAAACATCTGTCTTGCATTAATGGTTGATTGAGTTCAAAACTGTAATCCTCTTTTTTTTTTTTTGTGCATAATACAACTTTCACAGCTGTTGTTGAAATGCTAATACTTAAACCATCACATAATAGAAAATCATTCTCAGTTTGTTAAATTTTTAAAATAAAAATGGTGTGTGAACTACTAAAGAGTCTCTGTATCTTATAAAGCATTAATGAAAAGATATTTTTGCCAAAAAAATTTATTTTGGAAGCTTCTGATTGTTCTAGTTAACTAGTAACTTACAAATATAATTCAAATTCCAACCCCTTTCTAATGCTGAGAGGTACATAGGAGACCAGAACAACTCTAAGAAGTTTAAGTACATTTTATTAACAACGCATCCCTTTGATAAGACTACGCTTCAGGAGGCCTTTAATGCTCATTGACATGAACTGTACACAGTATACAAAAAAAAAAAGAAAAAAGAAAAAAAGAAAAACACGAAAAAAATCAAGGTGGGCAATACCATTTTGGGACAAGCCTCTGTTTAAATTATACACAGCTCAATGCAATATTCTTACGTAAAATATATAAATACTTTTCTTTCTATGTTACAGGTATACAATATAAATCAGATTTCAATGTCTGTTCAGTGACCTACAAACACTAGAACCTCCAAATATGTAGCAGCGTATTACTAAACAAAAAAAAAGACCACACAGGACAGGGAGAGTAAGTATTGAGATTTTTCTTGATCCCTTCCCTCAGATCAGAATGATTAATTTAGATAATCTCTTGTAATTCAGTTTTAGGGATGCTGACAGCCCAGTACTGGAACAATTTTTCAATAAAATTTACGAAGTGTAAAGCCTTTTTCCCCTTTAGACATAGCATCTTGTGCTGAAACGCCCTATTCAGTGGCAAAATGACGTTACATTTTTTGGCATAAATTATATTTTGCAAATAAAATAGTGTATTTCAAAAAGCAACTCAAGTAAAATGTGCAATTTCCGCATGCTGTGGCATTGCTGTCCATCTATGCTACAAAAATAACCCCAAAAAATCCACATTCTTTATTGACTATAAATCTGTTAAAAACAAAACTATCCAGGGAACCAGCATGGGGATTGGAGACCTCCAAAAAATACAAACATTGTTTCTAGCATGTCCTCAAAAGTCTTTTACAGTTCTAAGATTTTGCTCTCACATCCTATACCTTTCAGAAGCACACAGTAATAGAAGTGTGACTTAAANACTTGTTTTCAAGTGGCTCCAGTGAAGCTCAGAGCAGCAGGACTGCGGGGAGGCCAGCAGGACCTCAGAGCCTGGTGAGAATTCTTCCGCTGCAATTGCTGCACCTGAGCTCACGTTTGCTTACAAGCTTTGCCCGATTCCTGCAGCCCAAACTGCCAAACACCAAGTCCAGGGCATGGACTACAAAGCAACAACTCTTCCATCCCTCACTTGGTTTTGATTACTGTCTATTTCTTCAACAGCTACCTTATTCTTCAGGCACCTAGGAGAGGTGCTTTGGTTTTGTTTTCAGTCTCACTGCAAACCACAACTCTTTTGAGACCACTATGTATGTTTCAAAGTGAAATGAGAAAGACAAGCAGGATTCTCACAAGTGCCTTATAAATGCTCTTAAGGGCATCTTACCTCAGTGTGCTGAGCCACTGCACCTGAAACTACTAGTGAATTGTTTAGAACTCCACTTGAGGAAAAACTACCACCACTCTGAAAAGAGAGTGCACTTAGGGTGAATTTGTCAGACCTCAGTCAAGTCAGATATGGAAAAGCAACTGTTTCAAGCACAATATGCCAGGGGCCCCACATATAAGTTAGGAACTTCAAAGCCTGACCATCTCCAGCTCCAAGTGATGTCCACAACAGCTGGGAGCATTCTGCATTTCTGAATTTCAGAGAGGTAAGAAGAGGTCTCCTTCTCCAAAAGGAGACACTCGGCACCCAGTCTTATTCTCTTTCCCTCCGTGGAGTGGACCAGGCCCTCGTGGAGGTGCCTGGGTGCCTGTCAGCTCCCTGCCTTTGGAAAGGGGTTCCCTTTCCCCTGCCTGTAAGAGCAGACCAAGAGAATCAGACAGCTGGTGCTAATTGTGACTGGTTCCACAAGCAGCCCCTTCTTCCCAGAGCAGCTTCTGCCTCTGAGCTGTGTGTGAGCCAGTTGAGTCCTTGAGGAGTTTCCTTTGCCACAGCAACTGAAGTGCATCTGTTTATAGTGTAAGTGAATGCTACACACGTTACCATTTATTGAGCAGCATCACCAATCACTCAGACTGGAAATATAAAAAGTGGGTGGTCTGTCAGCTTCCCTAGGAGGGGTGGAAGAGATTTTTTATTAGGGCTAGTATAAGCACAATCATTATTTACTACAGTTTTCTTTCAAAGTTTTATCAGGATACAAAGAAAACCCCAAAATAAGGACTTCAAAAGGGACATTTAAAAAAAAAGAAAAAGAGAACTATAAAATTAGAAATTCACAGTTTATAACTAAGCCAATATAAATTTCCTTCAATAACAGTATCCCCTTCATCTGCCAATTAAAGTGAAACATCAACGTGAGCTTAATGTCAGTGTGTAAATTAATTTTCTAGAAATGTATGTTATGTACAATACAGACTTTACATCCTTGATGCATACTTGTTGAAATCTACTGACACTCCTACACTTTCAGAAGAAAAAAAAATCACGCTTTATAACTGAATTTGCAGCCATAATTTTTTATGTCAAGTTTCTGTTGTCACGGATCCCCACACAAGCAAGTAATTCAGAACACATGAGCATTTCAGGATGAAGATTCTTTCAAAAGTATATTTGCTTATCTTCCTATAATCAGAGGCCTTCCTATGATGCTTTCTACATGAAGTGCTATGGGTTAAACTTAACAAATGAACAGAGGTGGGTTTTTAAATACAGGTGATAAAACTTGTTTATTTTGCCTTAACTGCAGAAAAATAACATGGAGTTGTTTGATGTAACCCCATTTAGTTATTAAAACAAATCTCTTCTACTCTAGCCTAACTGAGGTAGTGTTTGAAACTACTGTATAACATACGCTATCCCCATTTGTGGGAAAACTACATTATTTTCCTTTGGAGTTTATACCTATTTGGTCTACTGTGATTGACATTTTGGTTTTACAGAAGCATTTATTTCTTATGACCAGAAGTCCAATAGTTACTGGTGTGTTGTGTTTTCTAAACATTTCAAACATGTCTTGCCACACGGAAGTATCATTTGTGTCAAGGACCACAGAAGAGTTCAATCTGGCTTTTTTTGCTCCTTTCGTGGGAACTCATGAGAAGATAATCTTAGGAACTAAATTTGACTATGAGCAGCAACTTACAGTCTGCTTTACCAGAACCTGATGGTATGCAGTGCACTTAAGAATTCAGTGAAGTGATAGCTGCAAAGCAGTGCTTACGTGGCATGATGAAATTTCCTATAAGAACAAATAAACTCTACGTTTCACTAGGAACTGTGTGTTACTGTTCACAGGACTACTTATTGAAATCTCCAGTAGCATAGCTAGTAAGAACAGAGTAATGAGCATCAGGATAAATTTCACTTAAGTATTAATCTGACAATTATAAAAAAATGGTAGAAGTGAATGGATAAAAATACGTTCTACTTAGTACAGTCCAGCTGAATTATTCACCTATATCAAAATCAAAGGGTAATCCCTTCTATTACAGGCATTCTAACAAAGGTGGCCATGCTACTGTATATACACATTTGCATATATTTATACTACCTTTATATAAAGGCTTCTGAATCTTCAGATCCATGATAAAAGTGACAGGGATTACTACTTTTTTTTTTTTTTAAGCTTGCACTTACTAGTTTAGAAACGGCACTAGTAACATGATAGAGGCAACTACTTCAATCATTACCAGTCACTGTATCATTTAACTTTTGCAACAAGTCTTAAATACCAGTACAAAATTATAAGTACGGCTGCTCCAAAATTTGTTACTTAAGGCTTTTCACTACAATTATTAGTACTATCTGATGCTTGATCATTAATCCATTGAAAATTCAAATAAACCTTTGTTTTTATAAAAAGCTATTTCCATGGAACTTGGAAAACACTCATACTTAAGTCTCCTCACAAAACCTGCAATGATTAAATGTCTTCAAGTTCAGTTTATACAATATTTGCTTATCTGATACAAATCATGCTTTTTAAAGGATTGTAATTGAGTAAGACCCACATTTGTACTACATGAGCATGAGTGTAGAAACTGCAAACACATGCATAGTATTCAGGGAAAACAATCTGATTTCAACATTTTAAGTTTTAAATGACTTGGTTTTTTGAAAATCAAATTGTAGTGAAAATCCTTAACTGGTTCAGATAAGATACATGTATGTAAATGCAATGAAATCGAAGAGACTGCTAATAAAATGTCTTACAACTACAGCAATATTAAAATAACTTAATGAAACCTCAGATTCAGAGGCATTTCTTTCTGTCTGAAGTTATAAATCCCCAAAGTAGTGTTATAAACAGTACAAAAATCAACAGAGAAGGGCTAACATTAATCCCCTGGTGCCCACAACTACAGCATGGCTCCCCATTGCTGGCAGTGGAATGCACCCCCATCTCTCTGATTCCTGGTATCCAGGGTTTAAAAAGCAAGGCATCATTCTGCTTCTCTGGAACAGAATTGGAAGTCAATTAATAATGTCTCTGCAAGTTGTCCTATGTCATCGTAATTTATGGTAGAAAATGAAATGAAGACTTGTGGAGGTGTTCAGTGCTTGGCTCTTGCATATACTGGTAATTACTATTATTAAAACTATGGTAATGTCTAATAAATCCCCAAAGGGCTCAAATGACTGTGCCAGTAATTGGTTGAGGAAGAACATGTTTTCAGTTCAGTCTTCAGGTACCAGTAGCTTCTGGAAGGTTTCGAAGATGATGTTCCTAGCTTTTTATCCAGTCAGTGGGAGGTTGTCTGAGCATTTCAAAGTCTGTATGCAGAGCACTGCCTGAGCAGAGGTCAGGACTCAGCTGTTGCATCGATTACAGGCTGTTTCGTCGGGGTTGCTAAAATAGCCTCTGCTTCCTCATGCATCTAAAAGGAAAGGACAGAGTATTAATAATGGTAGAGATTTTAATCAGGAGACACCACAAAATGGTGTCCCTTTAGGATGTACCTATCTGAAAGCATCTTTTGCTCAGGACATGGAACCTGCACCCAGACAGCCATTTTGGTACCTTCAGTGCATGCGCACCCTCCACTTACCTGCAAGAACTGAACATCTTGAAATAGCTCCTGAATGAACCTTCGGGATGGAAGTCGAAATGTACAATGTGCGAGCAAGTAGGACACCTCAGAGTAAAGGCAAATGTCATCGAATGCCTGGGGATACTTCTCCTTAATTCTGAACAATAGAATAAACAAAATTTTTAAAGTCTTGAACAGATTTCCATTGCATTACAAAACCTCAAACTTTTCAATTAGATTGTCACCATTAATTCTTCAGTAATAGGCATTATAAATCCTAGAACTGACAAAGAGAGAAAATCAAAACAGACAGCATTACTCAGTACTGGGAGAAATCTGCACTAATGAGAGGAAACAGAATACACAACTTGTAAGTTGTACAGAATTACTATGATTGTCGAGGCTTAAAATAACAGACTTAGAAAGAGAACAGTGTATCAAATAACTGGCATCCACATGTACAGCAGTTATAAAATATATGGGAAAAGATTAAACTAATCTTTTAAACCTGTAAGTATTTTTGGAACTAAACCATGCATTTCTGCATTTTCTTTTAGCAGTTGTTGGTTTTCAATGTCACTAGCCTGAAACTTACACATTACAACATTTAGTCCCTGGATTTATATTCCTATATTTGAATATTTTTAGAAAATACATTATTTTCAGGAGTTGTACTCTTGCTTAAAGCAGAGATGTGTTTCTCAAGAAGTCACTTTCAGTTTGTTTTGTACTTATTATTCAGCAAAACCAAAAAAATATTAATTTCTTTTCTTAAGATACATGCTACACTAGGTATGTAATCACTACAGTTGAATTACTGACTTTTAAAAGTTTGGTTAAGAGTAAAATACTAAACACAGGGCAAAAATGTTAAGTTTATTTGTTTGGCTTCTACACTACATTGAATCATATCTGCCTGACAACTTTTGAGAAGTGAGATTATTCACTGTCCCTGAGACCTTCAGAGAATACTTATGACCAAGTGTTGCTAAATCATCTGTAATGTACTGAACTTACGTCAGCAGTCCAGTTTCATGGCCCTTAGTTCCTACTGAGCTGCTCAAATTGATGACTAAACGTAAGACCTCCTTCCGCAGAAGTATCCTGCACACTGGTGTATCATCTGGGATTGACTTTACTCCTGGAAAAACAAATAAAACAGTGTGGATTTAAACAGAACTGTCTTTGACCGAGCTAATCTTATACTCTGTTTATGCATTCCATACACACACACGAACACACATATATACATATATATTCTGAGCTATCAAAAATATTTCTAATGAAATGAAATCTTAGAATACCACTATTTTCAGGAATTTAAGCAGTTTACCATTTCTAAAATATTTCTACCATTTAAAAGAAAAACCTGCAAGATAAAGTTACAATCGTATTGATACCACTGAACCATGTTACAAACTGGATGAGCTTCTATCAGACAGGAGAGAATTTAAAAGCAGCTATTTCATAAGAAACCATCATAATTCAAAATGTAATATACGAGTATAAAAAAAAGTCTCTCTTTACAGTAATTCAGTAATTCTTAAGACTTTTTTTAAGCTAACATCTGTAGAAAAAAAAATGCAATCAATTTGCTTGTAATGTCAGGTATTGAATAATCTGCAGAAATGCCCTGTAGCAAAGGGAGAAGAGTTTAGAACTATATTCTCCCACCTGGAGATGGATAATGCTTTTATTCAGATTTGTTTGTTTGGTTTTTGTCTAATAAAGAGCATTAATTTGTTGCAGTGTACATAAGTGAAATATAGTTTTTTCACAATGCCTAAAATATACTTTATTAGTGATAGTCTCTAATAATCATAAGGCTTTCAAACTTACCTAATACAAGCTCTGTACTCTTGGTGCTGCTGGCTGAACCATGGGATACTGCATCACTACAGCCTGAAATTCCAGAAAATTTGGAGGAATGCACATCTAAGTGATTGTGAATGGTCTGCCCACACCAGTCAGTATATGGAATGTCTGAAAAATCTGACATAAACAAGATGTTGCACCTTTGTTATTCACACTACTCCTCAATTCAGATGGTTTCGCTGTTTTTCAACAATTACAAACATGCAAGATACTGGTGCACTAGTAATATGCATTAAATCAGCTTGGAACTAGGTATTTTGGTCAAATCATCCTCAAACTCTTTCAAAATTGATTTTTAAAAAAATCTTAAAATACATGAGTGGAGCCTTTTCCAGACACTGATGGAAGCCTAAGAAGCCATCACACACAGTGCTGTTACTGATATATCCGTGCTCCATTTCATGTAACACAATAGAAATGCTCTTGCATGTGCAGACTTCTTTTTGTTCACACAGCTGTCACAAGTGTTTGCAGGAAGGGCTCTGGCAAGAGCCAGGATCTGCTGCACCTGTAACTATAGCCTGGAGTTTATTTGCCACCCCTTCTCACTACTGAACTCAACCTCCAGCTCAGCCCTCACATTTGTGCATCACTCCCTTGCCAACACTGCTACTAATAAATGTCTAACACTGTTGTAAAACAGTGAGGATTCCTACTAAACATCCACTACTGGATTACCTTTTCATCACAGGCATTGAGAAAAGGCAAGCTCTGCAGAGGAGGTTAGAAAAAATAACTCTGAATCTCATCTGAATCTCAAAATATGGGAAAAGATGACTAAATCCCAGAAATTACAGCTCAACTTCAACAGACTCCATGGATTTCCTTTATTGTATTTTAATGGCACAGACTTGATTTGATGTCAGACTTTTCATTAGTTGAACAGCAAATGTCAGTTTTAAGAATACGCATTTAAATAAGGTTTCAAATTTTGTATTTTGACATGCTCTTAGAAATATTAAAGAAACATGCACCTACTCCTACTAACACTGAAAAGTGAAAAGCTGGAAATGACCATAGCAATACCAATGGTTGCACAATGAGCTTATTAGAGAAATAATTTTAAGGTCAATAGTCAGTTAAACAAAAATCCTTCCAGATTATTTAAAGATGAAGAAAAGCCGGTTCTATCCCACTTCTCCACAAGGAACACTAACCTGTACGATTATACGAGGAGCTCACTTTGGTGTTAGGCTGATAACCCAGAATCTGAATGCAGACACAGTAAAGACAGTTCTCATCTGTGTGCTCCTGGAGCCCTGTGTCCTCGGTACCTTCTAAGAACTGAGAGGCATCTGAACGGCTGGTATTCATTATTTCTGTGAGACTGATCTGCTGGCGGAGCATCTGAAAAGGGCTTTTGACGACATCACTCGCACCTGATGGAAGACCTGTAGATAAGACTGAGTTATCAAAAAACCCCACAAAACCAAGCAACCAACATTAATTCTTTCAATTAATTTCCACTTTCGAGCCTTTTAAGGCTGGGGATGGAGTGCATGTGAAGGCCTATAAAGTTTTTTTTTATCAGTGGTTAAAGCTCCCAAGATTGTTAGCATTTGAGAAAAAGACAACGTTTTAGTCCCAACTTATTATACATAACAAAACATTGCAGAGGAGAGAATTCAACCTCTAAGCACACACGCTGTAAGAAGGTAAGTGGTAAATCCTGACATGGTATCAACATTACTAACACCCACATAACACCAATACATTACCAATTTTCATAGTGTCAAACGAGATTAATACAACAATATACCAGATGTTGAAATTACACATGCACCAATGCAAAAAAAAACACAATTTAAAAAAATGTAACTTAGTGGCCGTGACAGGAAGAAACTAGACTCAGCAATGCAGAAACAAGCAGAAGACACTTTAGTGACATGCTCTTCCCTGGGTGGAAAAAACAAACAAATACAATTTTGAACAAGAGTTACTTTACACTGAAACTTAGCAAACTACAGAAACACACTTCCAGCAAAATCAACTTTCTGTAATATATTAATATAATATTAACATGAAAGGGAAAAAAAAAAAGGTAGGACAACAGCTGTTCTAATAAACTATTAAAAAAATAGCATCAAGCCTTCTTTTTTTCAGTTGAAAAGGCATATACTAAGACCCTACAGATTTCTAACTTCTCTGGAGTAAAAGGGGGGTGCATTTCAGAGCAAATCAGGCATTAGAGCACTTGAAATTCTCTCATCCCATCACCTTCACTGATCAATTGTCATGGATGCATCACAGAAAGACAAAATTTACTTTCTGAAATACACGTGACACCATTACAAGTTCCTATAAATGAATGTGTAATCAAAGGGAAATAGTTCAATATGTGGGATTCATATTTTTCTAAGCGTAAATTTTGCTACTTCCTGTAATACAGCATCACTACCAGACTTTGAGCAGCATTAGCTCACATTATCAGAGATATGCAGGCTTTCCTCCATTTTTTAGAGCAGGATCAAACTTTGAAGCAACACATTAGTTCAAACAAAATAAAACAGAATTCATGGCCTATTATATCCTGATTCCAGAACACAGTTCTCAAAACTTAACAGCTAAAATTATGTTTTCTGTAAAGGAAAATTAACAAATAAATCAACAACCCACTCAATACACCAATAAACAACAAAAAGCTACAGAAGAGGAATAAAACCTGTACCTCCTGTATCAGATGTAAAGACCCTAGATCCATGCTCATCAAATGGAGGCGCAGTTTTCTTCTGGAAGTATGGAGTTTCCTTTACCTGGAATACCCAAGTGAAAATTAAAATTAACACAGGTGATAATCAAACACAAAACAAAAATATTGATTTTATGAGATTAAATGTTGTCTATCTTTTACTTCAGGAAAAATATATCATTAGAGGAGGAAATTGAGAATGAGCTCCTTGAGCATTAATGAAAAGCCAAATGAGAAAAGTATACATTTGTGAATGAACATTTATTAACAAAGGCTTTATGAAGAGTTAGCAAACGTTAAAATGGTGGTGACAGACTGTAAGGAAACCAGTGACCCACAGTGGCCATTCACAATCTGTCCATTATCACTCTACACCACTGGAGATCTTGGGAATGCAGTACAAAAACAACCAGGACATCTAAAATGCTGCTGTGCAGGATGTAGCGCTGAGACGTGTCTCAACTACAGAAAGATCTGAGAGAGACGAAATGAGGTAACAAATATGCCACAAAGACTGTGAAGGAGAAAGAAAAAGTAGTCATTTCACAAAGGAAAAATAAGGAGGAGATACATGATATAACATGCCTTTGCTCTAGGTTTAGCAATTTTTAGAGATTAGTAAGAAATTTATTTAGATTTGAAAGGCAAAGACTAAGTAAAACACACATAAGGAAGCCCACTTTTACCTTTGACACAGAACACGTCCTGGTTTTGATAATTGAGTAAAAGAATATTAAACCTATGATGCATCAGTTTGCTAAACAGGAATGTGTTTCTACCAAGTAGAAAGAGGAAGGGATTTGCTGAGACACTGAAAATCTATCTTGAATATATGTATTTTCAAAGTTAAGAAAAGACAATTTAATACTATAATGATACATATAAAAATAATCTATTATTTAATACAGATCATGGTAGCAAGGAGTTAACTGTGTGATTATGCACATAATTTATAGGTGACTGATGAACCTGTCAATTACTGGTTGGCTAAAGCAGAATTAACGAATGCCCATAGACTATGCTAATTTTAGTATAAAAGCCAGATGTCAACCAAAAAGTCTTATGACAACAAATTTGTCACCACTGTTTAACACTCCTCTAACACAGTGTTTGCCATTATTTGCCTTTCACACAAACCAGCCTAGTGATCTTGTATAAACAGGTTAGAAGAACAGTTAGAAAAGAAACTCTTGTTCTCTGAAATACTTTTCTTTAAAGTAATCCATTTTTCCTCCTTTCTCTAGATTTTATCTATTCTGACGAAAAGGCAACAGTTGACTGCCTTTCACCATGACAAGGCAAATGAACCAAATCAGTTAACACATACATACCTGAAATATTTCGTTGATATCCACTGGAAGAGCAAGGCCAATGTAATCATCAGAGCTCCCATAGGTAGCGTTAGAAACCATGGAGCGAACAGAGGAGGAACGCTGAAGCGTGTTTTGGTTAATAGGACTCAATAAATCTTCCTTATCTAACGAAGCGTAACTTAAAGCTTTCATGAACCTGTAACATTGAAACACATACATCACAATTTCAGTAGACTCTCTCATTCCAGCACGCTAAAAGTACGAAGGACTGCTGACACAAAGATCATCCTCATCTTCCCACTGCAGATCTCAGAGCTGTTAGGACAAATTACAGCTATAGGCTCATTGCTTTTTCTGGCTCATACTGTCTTGCATGGTTTGGCAGTTCCTGGAGTAAAAATTTCTTCTTTGTAATTGTGGGTACAGGAACTCCTGCCTGTCCTGAAAACCCATGCACTTTCTCCAGCATTCTAGCTTTGAATATTTACAGCTCAGACACAGTCAGTAAAGATTTGGCCTTCTAAACTACCTGATTTGGGCTTCTGACTGCCTAATTTTGAAATGTACGTATGCACTGAATGTGTATTTCCTGGATATTCATGAACTTTGAGCTGAGCAGGCACATTGCAGAGGCACACCTTGAGCCTACCAGTGACAGACACAAGAACATTTTTTCTCCTGTACGCCAAAGAAGCCACCCATTAGGTCACCCAAGCATGGAGGAGGTATTTGCTCAACATGAATGAACAGAGAACAAACAAATCTGCACAGTGAGCAGACCTGACTGTGACAAATAGCTTGAAGAACAAAGAAAGAAATAGGATGGGAAAGTGAGACAGAAGAGAGCAGGCTGGAGAACAAGTCCTCAGTGCTGACCAGAGCCCGGATGATGGAAATTTCATATTTGGCCATCTACCATTTTACTTCTCATCAAACATAAAAATCTAAAAATGTTTTCTGATAACCAATCTATGTAGATGGCCTATATGCAGTGGACTAAAGCTTCCTAATAAAAAGACACACCTCAGGAACACTGAAATTTTATTGGAAATTATGACACACTGGAGGGTAAAGTGAACATTTGACTTTTTGCCTTGGAAGTAGTTTTCTATCAATTTTTATTTTAGACAGGGAATACAATGTCTTCTTATCCCTGCAGATGGGATTTATATTGAGTTCAAGAACTTATTATGCAATGGAAATGCACAAAATACAACTGAAAGGATATCAATAGTTTCCTTGTTGGTAATTCTGACCAACGTGTGTTACACTAGCAGTGGACTCACAAAAGAAGTCAAGGCATACTTTGAAAAAAGAGAGAAAAGACTTCAAGTTGTGCCAGAGGAGGTTTAGATTGGATATTAAGAAAAACTTCTGCACTGAAAAGGTTTTCAAGCATTGGAACAGTCTGCTCAGGGAAGTAGCTGAGTCACTATCCCTGAAGATTTTTAGAAGATGTGTAGATGTGGCAGTTAAGGACATGGTTTAGTGGAGGACTTGGGCATGTTATGTTAATACCTGGACTTAATCTTAATTGTGTAATCATAAAACTCAAAAAGATACCAACTGCATTAAATATTTAATAATAAAACATTCTACAATTACTCTCAATGTAAGTTAAAGATAGAAGTATTAACCCCAAACATTTGTCCCTGTTTTTCCTAGAAAAGCTAACATATATAGCATTAGAAGTGATACAAGTTTTCATGAAAGAATACTTGCAGGTGGATAGGGTGAGAGCCACCATCAGGATCCAAGATATGCACATTAGCATTTCTGGTTGGTCTTTGAAGATGAAGGTGGGAAATTTATCCTCACAGTATTTATGCAAAGAAAAAGACTTTTTAACCTTCTGAATGAAAAGATCAACTAAAAACATTGCAAAAGTAAAGCTATGGCCATTAGCTGCTACTAACACACTAATTTGTCAATAAATTGTAAATGCAAGTTTTCTGAAGACTGACAGAAAAATCGATTCGACAGATAAAAAGGATGGGATTTTTCTTTTAAAAGCAGCTAAGGACAGTTTTAGCTGGACCAGTAAATGTACTCTGACTTTATTAGTGAATACAATCTGAAATAATAAGTACCATAATTTTGCAGTGGAAACACAGAATAACCAGCAAGAAAAACACATGTACTAGTTTCACTGCAATCTTTCCAATCAATTATATTAGCAACTAACACAATCTGAATCTCTCTTTGAGTATCCATGTCTACAATTATTTAACCTTCTCAGAGATACAAGCACTCCAGACATTTCGGTTCAGTATTAAGCAGGTCAGCTCAAATCCTTGACTCTATCCACTGACACAAGAGAACATGAACAGCTAAGCACCAGGATAGTCAGTATGACATTGCGTGCAGGATCAAAGTCCACTGCAGCAAGGCTGCTCTGCACATCAAGGGCATGACTGCAAGGAATGGTAAAACATTGCTTACAGACATTACAGAACCTGCATTACCACTGAACTGACACCCACTCATTCCTGCACTAGCACAGGATGCCAGTGACATATAGGAAGGAATGGCACTTCCAATTTCCAGGATAGCACAGGGTAACTACTAAATCATCCTTAATGTAACCAACACACTCTGTCCAGCTCTAACTTACTTGAACAAAAGTATCTTTCATGACATCTTTCCAGAATGATGTGAAAATACCAACAAATGGATGTTGCTTTTAATCAGGGCACATACACTCAAGCGGGTATGAGGAGGGCAGCTCAAGGACACAGAATTTACTTTCTCTGCAGTAAGCAGATGACTCATGTACCAGTAGTGTTTCCCTCTTCTCTCATTCAAGAGATGATAAGGTAAGAAAAGAGATAAGAAGTGTCTTTTCCATTTCAACAGTAATGTGAAAATCCAATGCACTAGCTAAAAGATGATGTGAAGGAAAAATTTAATGCAAGAGCTTTTAAGGGAAGGTTATTAAGCAGTGACTGTTGCAGCTGGGAACAGTGTCAATGTCAAGAGCTAGACATCTTATGTAACTATCTAATTAGTCTTCAGAACATCTAATATTGCTCAAAAATAAAGAGGTGACATTGCCATCTAAAAATAAATGCTATGAGTAAAATCTTTGATCTGTTGTAGCTAAAGAAGCCAAACTGACATTCCTATCGGTGGTACCAGTATCTCATCACTGGCCTCAAAGCCACAGTGAACACAAATATAGCATATTGGCAGGAGGCCCTGTCCTAAAACCTCCCCAAGTGACATCGAGAAAATTCTCCTCTGAAATATAGCTCTGACTTCATGGGCAACTCAGTGTGTTTGCAACTTTAATAATGTTAGCAGTGCAACTGCATTTTTTTATATTATATAAGTTAAAACAGAAAGCAAATATGATAAAAGGAACCATTTTCCTTTGTCACCAACAGCATTATAAAGCACAGCTATGAAAGCTGGGCTTCTCTGACAGTACTTATAAAGTTGAGCATTATCCTTCTATTATTCACCTAGTACCAGTACTGCTTTCAGTGAAGTTATGAATCACCTTGCAACAACTGTCCCTTTTAGGTGCAGATATAAAAAAAAAATATTAGAAAAATGCTTTTCTTAAGTTGTTCTTACAGCACTGAAGTAAGAAATGAGCACATATTTATATAATAATTTCTTACCGGCTTGGGGTTAGTCGAGAATCCAGGCTGCCAGACTTCATGGTGATAGTGTCAGTAAACAGTACATCCTTTGCTGGAGATGCCAGGGCTTCTGAATGTGACAGTGAGGGATGCATCCTCTGCTGCTGTAGGCGCTTTAGTGTAGCATAGCCAAACGCATCTCGAGAACTTGTGTAGCTGAAGTTGTAGTCAGCAAGACTTTTTATCGTAGCAAGAGAAGGAGCTTTAAGAGACTGGGCTCTTCTGGGAAGGGTATGAGAAGACCCTGGTGGAACCAGGGATACAGAGTTGGATTTTGAGAGAGGCAGGTGGTTAGACTGTGGTGTTGAACAGTGACTTGGTTTAACTGTTTTTGTGCTTACCACGGTACTCAAACTTCCACAGTCAGTATCTACATTTGTAGTGTCCACACCTACAGTCTCCCTTGAGGGGCTAGAGCTCATTGAGCTTATGCCACTTGTTGTGGTATCTGTATTAAAACTTAAGCTACGACTCTTGAAATGTGTTTGTGTAGTACCATCTCCTATAAGCCTTTCTTTGCTTGTGTTTTCACGGTGAATTTCATTTCCAAGACCTTTTGGCAGCTTCAGATCATTTTCTCCAATACTCTGGGTACAATCAGTATCTTCCACATGCTTACTTCCAACAAAAGAAGTTTCTAATCGTAAAGTCTGGATTTTTGGAACTCTGAAAACAGGGTTCAATTCTTCCCCAGCAGGAAAGTCTATGCTACCACTAGGTTCTGTTACTGTACGATTTCGCCTCAGGCCTGACTTACTGTCAGATGATGTCAGCTTTCCTCCTTTTGGATCACTGCTACTTCTGTGCTTTTTATTAGGTAGAGTAAGAGAGTTTAGAATGCGATTTTTCACAAGTCTACTAGAAGAAAAAAAAGGAAAGGGACTACGGTCTTTGTCCTTTGAAGGTCCAGGTCTGTCATAAAATATTTGTTCT
>VZRX01006436.1:232879-279889 GCA_013398075.1 Notiomystis cincta
TGTTCTACATCTTCAGTAATATCTAGGAAGAAAGTACTGGTAGAAGTACTACCAAAACGGTCATCCTCCATGATGAACATACCTGAAATTATACGAGACTTTGTCACACAAAACAGGCATTTCTTCAAAGTTTACAAACTATGTAGCAAAATAGGAAGCTGTTCTATAGAAACCCAAATGGGAGACTATGTAATTCAACTTTAATTCCTCTTTTTTTTTTCTGCAGAACTTGGTGCAAATTAGAATTTTTGAGAAGTAACTGAGCTGAAGGTCTCATTGCTTCAAAAAAAAAAAAAAAAAGGCCACACTATCTTTTTTCACAGCAAACATCCAGCTACTAGGATTACAACAAAAGCACTTCTTTAAAGATATCTAAATATGGTATATTTCTTGCTTTAAATTCCAAGTAGCCATAGAAAAAATAAAATGCATTAGGTATTTGAAATACACAATAATTTAAATACAGCAAAATTTTGGGTGTGTGTGTGCACCCAGAGAACATAAACATTTATTTTCTAGACTACTCCTTTGAGGACAACCAAGTGTATCTTAAGGATGGCAGTTTCTCCAGCATGTTACAGCAAACTGCCACAACTCAACATAAAAATTAGTAACTTACACTCATGTAAAAATTTTTCTTCTACACCAAACGTGAAGCTAAAACACTGTTTTACTCCCTCTGACCTGTCTGCATCTCTCTGAATGCATATAACTGTCCTATTGCTTGTACTCTTTTATTGCAAGACCACCTTTACGCCACTGGTCTGAACCTCATCCTGCCAAAAGTTTGGTAAGAACATCAAAATGTTGTTTATGGTGGGCTGGGCTCTTTGCTGTTGTGTTGTTGGTTTTTTCTGTTGTTTTTTTTTTTTTTTTTTCCTTCTCCTGTTTGCTTGTTTTGGTGCTATGGTTACTTACTTGATGGAGCAGACTCGCTTTCACTGTTGTGCCTAGAACTGGTAGACTCAGAGTTTAAGCTAAGAGTGCTAGGTATAGAAGAAAGTTCATTGCAGAGCTGCTCCATGTCATCAGGGACCACTGGCCAAGGCTGTCTACGACTGTGTCTCACTGCATCCCAGTTGTGATGCTTCAAAATGTCACATCCTTGTTTAGTTTTGGCTATTAGACCAAGCACGTAGACACAGGTTCTGTATTTAATGTATATACAGAAAAAAAGAGCAACAATAATAGCACCTAATTTAACTAAACTTACTTCACATTTAAAAGGAAACAGTTTCAAAGCAATTCAGCAGAAACTTCACAAAACTGACAAACTGTATATTGTTAATTTTTATTTGTAAATCAATGTAAGCTTAAGAAATGCATTAATATATCTGAGAACAATATACTATTCAAAAATAAAAATTATCACGAGAGCCTGATTACATAAAGTAGAAAAGTTAACTTTTGAAAAAAAAGGCCAAACATTACTGAAGTAGCAATATTAGACAAAATACCATCTATTTATGCTTTTAAATATTAAAAAAAGGATATTTAATAAAAAAGATAGAATAATAAATTCTCACAGAGATATAAGCAGCAGGTATTTTGTTTTATAGAACAGGAGAAAAGTAGTACCTATCTTTTTTCATAGATTTAATTTGTTTACTTCATGTTCTCTCAGACTTCCTACACAATTCTGCAGTTGCATACGACTAAGATTGATATGCAGTCATCAATGACTTCAATAATTGGTTTCCAATAAAGTATTAATGTAAATTAGGTAAAGCTATTTGAAAATTGATCCCAGGTACCCTCTGAAAATTTTATGTATAAATCAGACACACATACCCTCTCACAGACAGAACCTCACAATTTTGAGCAAGTGCCATTATATCAGGAATTACATTCTCCTCCTGAAGCAAGTTAAGACCCCAGTTCGATGATCCGATATTGCCCTGGAATGAAATTTGTCAAGTAAGTTTTGATCTTAATATGATCTGCAGCACTATCAGTGTAAAGCTTTGACAATTCTGTTTGTTGGTAGTAGAGTTTGAAGCCTCATCTACTCAAAGCAGTTAGGAAATCTGAGTATCCTTTCTGGCATTTCCTAGCTATGCTAATACAAAAAAACACTCAGCACATTGTGCATATTACCTAAAGCTGCTCAAAGTTTAAACTACTATGTATTCCTCCCTTTACAAGTTCTAGTATAACCTGCAGCATGATCTTGGCGTATTCATTTTACATTCCTCTTACACAGGCATCTTGTTACATACCTACAGTATCTTACAGTAATAGTCACCTTGGACAAATGTCCCACAATTAACTTTGGGGAAGACAAGAAGGAAGCAGCTGAGGTGGCAAAGTACATTTAGGAGTGTAGCTTGGATACACACCCACGCTAGGTTTTTGCCTGTCCCAAGTTCCAGGGTGTCACAACCACATGGATCAAGGTCCTTGCAAAAACATTAGGGACCACCACAGCAAATACATTAAACTCAGATCATGGCAACTTTTAACTTATAACTAGCAGTTCCATACTAATATTCATAAGGCAATGTGTTATTTGTTAAATAGAAAAAAAGACAAAGTGATTATTCAAAACAAGTTTAGTGAACCATTTTCCACTGAAAGTACAGTTATGGAACAAAATGCCAACTTGAAAAAAATCACACATTTTTTTAAAACCCCCCAAATTCTCATTTTTGCTTAGTTATTTAGAATCAACAGTTAGAACAGAACAACTGCAAAACTTTGTAAATATATTACTAACCAAGGCCCAAAGGGCTGCTTTCAGCTGCTTAATTCCTTCCCACTTATCCAGCATTGGGGAACGAACAGTGTAACTTAGATCTGTAACAATACTCTGAAGGAGAAGAGAACAGAAGAAGAAAAATCTAAGTTGAAAATGAATAGGAGACTTCAGTCAAACAGGTTCTCTTGCATTTATAGTAAAAGTTAAAGCAGTAATTTAAATCATCCACCCTAGGAAGAACAATGGTAATTCTGGAATAATAATAACCATAAATTAACAGCAGTGATAATGCAAAAAAAAAAATCAGATTGCATGAAATTATTTCAGATATTATAAAGATGATAGATACATTGACCTAATGCACTGCAATATATACATTTTCTCTCGAATTTTTCAAAGAGCATCATCCATTCATTAAATCATTTTACCAATCCACATTAAAAGAGAATTTAAGAAATTGTGGCTTAGGGTTTGTTTTCTTAGATTTTCAAAATAGTAGAAAGATTTCAATCCTTCATCTTCCCATTTTTGTATGCTTAAAAGGATAGGTATAGTTTTACTACATGTATAACTGTCAACATACAATCCACAGAGATTGACATTTTTTTCTATTTATGAATTTGCTTTCCATGCTAAGATTTTGCTAGTCATTTTTGGAAAAATGTTGCAAAGTATTTCAGTGATATTTCAGTGTCAGGAAGGAATTTTACAAGAGATTAGATGGAAAAGACTGTCTTCACAACTTAAGACTCATAATTAACTTCTTTTGCAATGCCTACTTAAATGCCATCTCTTTAAAAACCTTTTTTCAAAAGGTTTACAGTGATCTTTAAAATATTTCAAGTTATAAATGATTATTATCCTCACCTGAGACTCCAATAAATGGCAGCCTGTTTTATGGTGCACCAGTTGGCCATAAAGGTGAACTGGCAGGTAGACATGTGGTCGCTGTAATCTGGCAGAAAGAGAAACATACGTAGGTTTCCCAACACTTCTAATATTTTATTCTAAAATAAATTACACTGCAATGCAATACAATGACTTACCCTTGATTTTTTTCAAACAGAATTCTTTAGAGGAATTTAGAAATAAAAAAACGGTTTCGATTGGAAGGAATGCACAACAATCATCTAATCCAACTGCCACTTCAAGGCTGACTAAAAATTAAAGTCTGTTTTTAAAGGCATTGTCCAAATGCCTCCTGAACACTGACAGACTTGGGACATCAACCACCTCTCCAGGATGCCTGTTTTTCTATGTGACCACCCACAACCCTTGTGTAAGGAAATGCTTCCTAGTATCCAGTTTGAACCACCCCTTCTTCAGCTCTGAGCCATTCCCTGATCCTGCCTCTCCCCTCCTCAGGAAGATGCAGAGAGCAGTGAGGTCACCCCTCAGCCTCCCTTTCTCCAAAGTGGACGAGCCCAAAGTCCTCCCTTCGGCTCCAGGACGTTGTTTCCATCCTTCCACCAGCTTTGTGTCCCTCCTCAGGGTGCACTGAAGGCCCTCCCCATGGTTCTGCCCCTGCAGGGCCCGGCAGGGCCCAGGCCCAGCGGGACCATCCCCTCTCTGGGCCGCGGTGCCGCGCTCGGAGCTCTGGGCTGGGCTTTGTCCTCGGGCTGCCCAGGCACTGCTGACCCACACTGAGCCCAGCACCAGCAGCCCCACAGCAGTCCCTCTGCAGCTCTCCAGCCACTCCTCTCCCACTTTATCCCTGTGCCCAGTGCTACTCCATCCCAGGTGCAGAATCCAGCATTTGGACTGGCCAAATTTCACCCCATTTAAAATTGCTCAGGGTTCCCATCTGTCTAGATCCCTCTGCAAGGCCTCTTGTCCCTGAAAAGAATCCACAGCACCTCCCAGTCTGGATCATCAGCAAGCTGCTGCTGGTGCATTCACCTCCAGCATCTAGACCATCGATACAGAGCTGGCCCTGGAATGGAGCCCTGAGGAACACCACTGGTGTGACCAGTCACCAACCAGATGTTGCCCCATTCACTACAACTCTTTGGCCTCAGTCTCTCAGCCAGTTTTTCACCCACTACATCATGAAAGTGCTCATCCCACAGCTTGACAACTTATCCAGAAGGACACTGCGAAGGGCAGCATTAAAAATCTTGCCAAGATCCAGGAAAACAACATCCACCCCCTTCCTTTCACCCACTAGGTGGGTGACCTTATCACAGAAGGCTAACAACTTGTTTAAAGAAAACTTGCCCTTTGTGAACCCATGCTAACTATGCCTGATGACTGCATTGCTCTTCAAATGCCCTTCAACAATACCCAGTATAATCATCTCCATAATTTTTCCAGGAACTTAGGTTAGACTAATAGGTCTGTACTTTTCTGGGTCTTCTATTATGTGCTTCCTGCAAAATGGAATAAACTGGCTAGTTTCATATCAGCAGGGACTTCCCTAGACTCACAAGACTTTTGGTAGATGTTAAGAGATGGGTCCTGACACAACATCTGCTAGCTCCCTCAGTACTGATGAGGCTAGTCCCTCAGCCTGGTGGGAATCAGGCCCCATGACCTCAAGAACATTCAGCTGACGGTCCCTTACAATGATAGTGTCCACAAACGCAAAGCCATGGTTTCCGTATTTGTGGACCTCTGGCTTAGGGAACCCAGGCAGCCCAAGGTCTATCAAAATTCCTAAGAATGAGGCCAAAAGACCACAGAATTTTAATTAATATCTTCTTTTTTCTTCATCCCTCTAAATCAGGTGACCATCTTCAGCAAGTACTGACCCAGTGTTTTCTTCAGACCTCCTCTTTCTTGTTGTATGACAGAACACTGCTCAGTTTCAGTCCTGAATGAGCTTTGGCCTTTTGTGCCTTCTCCCTGCTTATGTGAATCATAGTTTTATAGTCTTCCTGTGAAGGGTGACCTTCTAGACATCATATAATTTCCTCCTGAGCTCCAAGAGGAGTTCCCTGTTCAGTCAAGGTGATCTCCTGCCCCACTTGCTTGACTTACAACACCACAGTAATTGCCTACTGATAGGTACAGTTAAGTGAATAGCTACTAGATAAGTGTACTTGTTTAGACCCCTAAGGAACATGTTGCTGATGGCTTGCTCACAGAACATGTCTCATGGCCTTCAAAAAGGCAGACAGGAGACATCAAAAAATTGACAGAAAGAAGTAACTGCCAACATCAGCTAAATGAAGCTGATCCTGAGGTTTGGACTGAGGCCAAGTTGCCACTGGGCATGCGTAAGGAGAGGAGGTGAAAAGTTCAGCAGGGAGGAAGACTCCTTACTTCATCCTCAAGACCCCTGCCCATGATCACCAGGAGGCACTGCACAGGTGCAAGAGATACGCAAGCTCATTATCATAAGAAGCAGGGATAGGCTTTGAATATGTATAGGCGGGTTGGGAAGTCACATGTAACACTTTGGGGCATAAAGGTGAGACTGGGGGATGCTGAAAGTGCACATGCCTTTGGAGGAGTGATCCCCCATGTGCCTCAGCACTGAATAAAGCATACCTACTTTACAACTTTCGGGTTGTGGAGTCTTTTCCGTGCTACGCTACTCCTGTGCTTCTAAAAGGTAGTTCCTAAAGAATGGACCAGCACTTCTGGACTCCTTGGCCCTCAAAAATGTACTCTGCTAAAGTAGCTCCCCACATTGCTGCCTGAAGCAACTCTGCTGTACTTTTTCTCATTACATTGAAAATCTTAAACTTAACCATGCCATGATCACTGTGGCCTAGAGAATCCCCCTCCATCACATCTCCCACAAGTCCTATATTCACAAACAGCAAGTTGAGGAGGACATCTTTCCTAGCTGGCTCACTGAGTACTTGTGAAAAGGTGTCTCCTACAGGCTTTCTCCTACAGAGAATTTGCAAGGCTGCTTGCCACTGCACTACGATATTGCAGTTGATGCCTGGAAGTTGCAATCTTCCTCAGGAAGCCTGTAAGAACAAGAGCTACTGATCCAGAAGTTTCTCCTAATTGTCTATAGAATGACTCATCAGTACCAACATCCTGGCTAAGCAATCAGTAACAGACATCCACTATATAATTTCCTTTGTTTTCCATCCCCTTAATCCTCACCCAGAGGTTCTCAACCACATCACCACTAATTGTAAGGGCTGTATAATCAACCTTCTTCCTTATATAGTGACACATTCATCTGCCCATCCCTCCTGCAAAGCCTGTAGCCCTCCACTACAGCAGTCCAATCATGGGACTCAATCCACCAAGTCTTAATAATATGAATATTAAAGCTCTAAAATGAATTTTATAAAAGCTCTGAAATAAATTATATCAAAACTCTATGAGCTAAGCAATGCGTCCAGCTCATCCTGTGTGTTTCTCATATTGTGCTGATGTACTGCACTGCTCCGGGAGCAGAACAAACAAATCCTGTTGGTAGCCCTTTCCCTCATACATTCCAGTTTACAGTTCTCCTGATCAGTCCCACCAGCTTGTGCCTCAAAACCCATTTTCCCCAATTTACCTTTGGTTGCTCCGACGAACATAGTTATCCCCATCAACAGGTTTGCGGTATGTTGTAAGTGCTTCATTAAGTTGTTCTTCAATCAATTCAACATATTTTAAGTTATATTCCTGTAAGACAGATGAGAGTTGACACAGCGGTTTATGGTGTTATAGCATGAGACTTTATAAGGAAGAAATAATCGAGGAAGGTTCCTTAAGAAACACTGAATTTTTTTATGATCTGAAGGTGAGGCTCAAGAAAATGAATGCACTTCACACATATAATGAATTTACAGAGTTAGCAATTGATTTCATAATTATTTCAGCGAATTTGTTAAAAAAAAGGAAGAAAGAAATACTTCACATCTGACAAACTCTCAAATAATTTCAACAGATCATCACTCTTTTCAGTACTCCTTGAGAATTGACACTTAAGCTACTAAAAAAGTTGCCAACAGGAATGAGGCCCATCTCTTATAATCAATTGCAAAACTAAAATAACATATGCAGAGTTTTATTCAGGCTATGATAATAATGAATTCTTAATGGTCTTGTGTTCCTCTTTATTTCCTCACAGCATAAGCCAATTCTGTCTTCATAAGCTCTACATTTAATTACCAACAACTAGAGGTAACAGGTATCTTGAAAAGTAGCATTCCTTTGCACACTTCTCTCAATAATAACCTTCCACAACAAACTATTTTAGAAAGTCACTACACTCCTGAAATATCCGCTGAAATACCAAAATTATGTAGGGGTCTTGTTAAATCAAAAGCACACATGTACAGAGAAGCTATAGAACTCTAAGTGTCTGTCAACCTTTTCCAGCAAAAACATTATGTCACTGATGCAATAAATGTATTTGCATTAGCTTTACAGGTACATTAAGATGCAATTGTTAAGAATCTCTGTTCTAAACCCGCATATTTACACCATTCCTCATAATATCTAGAAAACATTTTCTTCTTAGCATTACCTTTTGCCACTTTTCCATCTGTTTTGCTACATAACCTCTTTCATTTAGATATGAAAATCCCTTTGGGATGGACAGAAATCTGTAAAAAACCATTAGACAGTTAACATTCTCATTTAAACCACACAGACAATTTGAATAAAAAGAACACTTTGTTTCAACAGTGTGAAATCAACCAGCATATTTAAAATTTACCTTAGGAGTAGAAGCAAACCCTTGTCTCCAAGATGAGAAAGAGCTGGTTTCATTTGGATAAGGGCATGAAGATTGGCCTAAGAACACAGAGAGTATTTGAGCACTACATAAATCTGAAAAATGCAATGACTGCAACACTCTACCTGCAATGAAGCTGCAAGTTTTGCACAAGAAGTATCAAATGCCAACTTAATCCTAGTATTATCAATTTTAAGTACCTTCTGTCATTAAGTACAAATTACTCCACAAAAAATACAATGAATAAAATAGCTGAACTAGTCGCAATTCATATTTAAATATAGGCGTAATCCAGAAGTCTGTGTTTTCTTGTAAGTAATACTGCAGTAGTTTCATCAAAGGGGTCTTATAAACTATTTCAAGTCCATTGATGACAATCAAAAAAGGAAACCATCAGTAAGTTCTTGCCTATTTGTACTTTGCTACTAGGGAAGGGGGTGGGGAAGAGCTTACGAGCAGCATACCAAAAAGAGGTTAAAAAGAGAAGGGATGCTCACCTTGTCTTCACACGCCTCATCTAGAATATCAAGTGCCTCAGAAGAAATAGTTTTATTTTTATCATGTAACTGGGTCACCAGTAACTCAATCCCCCAGTTGCTGAAGAACTCTACATTAGCTCTCAGCAAAACTCTTAAGTGTTTTGTTGCATACAACCTGCAGCTCTGCAAAGCAAGGAAAATGTTTTCTTGAATGGAAGAAAAATAACTAACACAGTTAATGATTTATAACTTCTAAAAATACCTTTCAACTACTGTACTTTGCAGCAAGCAAATGTGATACACACCTTATCTACTAAAATTACAGTTTATTAGGAGCTATTTCTATCTTAGCAAAAGGGGAAATTGAATCTAAGATCTCAAGTAAATTGGTCACCGGGTCCAATCCCATATCTTTTATTATTATATGATTGTATCTTTGAAGAGAATTTAGAAGCCAATTTAAAAAACTATAGTCAGTAGGGAGCTTCATCCTCTTTCAATGAGTCATTCCTTCAAACTCAATTATCTTCATTATTTTCAAACTCCACTCTTTATCCATAAGAATCATCATATCTTTGACAGTCTCAGAGAAATATCCTCAGTTTATGTCCCCCTCTTCCAAAATACGGTGAGATATTTAAAGCTAGTACCTACATTGTTCTCTCTTGTATCTACTCTAGAACACATTCTGTCTGTTCAGATGACAGAAACAACTTCATTTGAAGTAATAATCATTCTTTCCTTTCAACTTCTCAACTTGTCATCTATCTCCTTGACATCAGTGCTTGCATGTCTAACAATGTTACCTTGAAAGTCAAGAGTTTCCTCTTCCCAGTCCACATAACCATATTTTATCCCCACTCACCTTTTTTGATTCAGAAGAACAAATCCCAAAGCCTATTTCTGAACCAGCCCCTCATTCCAGCAGCTATAGCATCTACTTAGTTCCAATGCACTGAGTAACCTCAATCATTATCAGAACTGTATCTACCAGTAGAAGGCTAAAATGCTTAGTGCTGCCAGAGATTCAGACTTCTGTTTATGACAACAGTGCCTACACAACTGATTTAAGACACTGCTGATAAACAATCACATTAGACTTGGTTTATACATATCAAGACTTTAACCCCCATCATATGTGAGAGAAAGCTCTATTGGAAGGACTTAATTTCTTGAGCATAAATACAATACAGGGTACGAAGTTCACAAACAAATTCAAAAGCTACACTTGTAGGAGTTCCATTTCTCTGAATACAAAAATAACCCTTTTGTTATATAACAGCTTAAAAATAAAGTCATACACCTTGAAGAATAAAATAAATGTGTAGAGGGCAAAAATAAAGGAACACAACTTGAACTGAACTTACATCAGTAGCTGCTGTCAGGATTTTAGAAAGGATGACTCTTGCCAATCCATCTCTACTATAA
Source organism: Notiomystis cincta (assembly GCA_013398075.1). Taxonomy (NCBI): domain Eukaryota; kingdom Metazoa; phylum Chordata; class Aves; order Passeriformes; family Notiomystidae; genus Notiomystis; species Notiomystis cincta. Next base: position 243,123 of record VZRX01006436.1, read on the forward strand.
TCCAGGCTAGAAACAGTCAATTTTAACAAGTGATCTTGATTCTTCAAAGAACAAAGATTAAGAAGACTAGAAGCATGGAAGAGGAGGAAGAAGAAAATAAAATTAGTATCTGAACCTACCTGAACCATGAATAATTTAAACTTAAGTACTTTGAATTATACTTTTATTACTATAAATGCGGAATACAAAGTATGTTCTTGTATGAAATGAACTTTAAATTGTTCTAAATGAAGTCAAATAGAGACAAAATAATGCAGTGAACTGCAAGGGGGAACCCCCAAATCAGCACCTTTTATAACTGTTCTGTAAAAACTTTTTCAGCATAATTAGTGATTATAAGTATAAAAATTAATGCTCATGAAGCTCTGTGAACAATTCTTGTTAAACATTGTGTATAAAGCTTGCCATTAAGTTACTCCTATTAACTGTCTAGATTTTATTGTACATCGTTTTCTGAAGCCAGTAAAAAGCTTGCTTTCTAAAAATTAACAGAATCAACAATAAAAGATAAAAAGGAGTACACTAAACCACTTGCATTTTTACTTAAAGTTGACTATATGTTAATAAACTAGCACTAGTCACCAGTCAATTTATTCCCAAAGGAAGCTAAATTGATTTGTACCTGAACAAAATTTTGAGCTTCAGAACTTCACTTAAATATACTGAAGCTTTAAGTGAAACATATATCAACATTTCACAATTCGTATGGTACCATTTTTTCATGGTTTGTGTGTTTTGAGTTTTGTTTTTCTATTTCTCCACACTACATCTTTCAGTATAGTACAATCCTTCCTGATACTCCTCTCTTGTCACACAGATGTGGATAGAAACAGGTAAGCTGTTTATGCCATAATCACCTCTGTCTACTTAGTAATGACAGACTAGAAGATCTCAGAAAAAAGCATGGGGATTTTTATCTGTAACTACACCAAAACAGCCTTAAAGTTTTCAGCTTTTCAGATGGTGGCCATCCTGGACAGTTTAAAATTTGCATAACTATTACATTGCAAGTACAATTCAAACCAAATAAAAGCACTCACCACTGAAACACATTACATTTTTCAAGCATTTTCACTCCATGAGGGTGACAAGATAAAGTACCAAAAAACAGGAAGTAGTGCTGGCTAAGGGTATTGAGTAACCCATTATTCTGAAGACTACGTTCAGGCTTCATGCCTGATGATGAGTTGAGCCAAAGTACAATATCTTTAACCAATTCCTCCAGGTAACCTTGTCCATCCTAGCAAAATAAAGAGGAACAGAATCTGTTAGTAACAGAAATGTGTCTCTTCTTTACTGAAACTCATTACTTTACATTTCTTAAAATGTACAAACACAACACAGACACAAAACAGAAATGCAGGCTGGAAAACAATTCAGACTAAAGAAAAGCTTTCAAGGCAAATAAAAGGGGGTAAGCATGGAGACATCTTAGGACTAATTCTCTCCTTCCAGGAAAAGGGCAAAGTATTATTCAATGACATTCTCCTCTGACCTGAGGCATAAAAGTCTTTAGCACAAAAGAAGGAGCTAGAAAAGGAAAGTTATACACAGCATAAATAATAAAAAACTCCTTCAAACTCTAAGCTGCATTTAACAAAACTGCATTTAATAAAACTTCTACATAAACACAGTCATCTTCCTCAGTATTTCACACTGCATTTATTAATTACACTGATGATTTTAGATTTAACACCCAAAATCTCAGAAGTCTTTACCAAAAATTAAGCTTTTTCCAAGTGGCATTCAGCAAGACTACTGATTCTACTTCAAGTCTTGTAGCTGAAAATTTCTTACCTCCTCTGATTCAAGCAGAAATTCAGTAAACTGACAACCCACAACAGTAAGTTGTTTCGCCTTGGCATAGTCCAAATCCAGGTTAGCATAGAGTTTACTGCTAGGCTTGTAAAAATACAGCAATCTCCTTACAAACCTAGAGAAAGCAAACCAGAATTGGCTATTTTTCAGTATGACAATGACAGTCTTACAGTACAAAATGATGCTAGTATAAAAAATGGGTTATACTTATATTGATTTCTTGGCAGTAAGTTTTAAAAAGTTATTGAAAGAGGAGCAGGTAACAGTAGTGACTCTATCCAGAAAAAATTTCAGAGATGCTGCTGTACTGTGTGTTATAAAGGGTTTTCTATACCATGACTTAACATAAGTAGAGATCTTAAAATCTCTGTTCTCTCAGAAGCCATAGCTTCCTTCTCATTCTCATAATTTATTCTGCTGTAATCCTGTGGCAAGTTTCAAAGACTGTATTATCTAGACTAACAAACAGCTTAAAAAAGAAACTTGTGACCTGAGTTTTCTTCAGCTATTATAGTTACTGCTACTGGGAAAAACAGGTTTTTGTGTTCTGACAGGAAAAAGTCTCATTTATTCAGCAACAGTATTTCCAATCACCTCCCTTAACCATTTCTGAAGCACAATACAGTGATTGCTAACATACTCTCAAGACTTTTTAAAGGCACAGTAAACAATGTAGCTTGAGCTGTACATCACAGGAGTAAGTCTTCAGGAAAGATCCTCCTCTCACAAATTCTTTATCAAAAAATAAACAAACATTTGTGCTTTAAAATAATACAGAATGTTCCATCAGATGGTAGATATGTCAGGCATTAAGAAAACTTAATTATAGAACTGCACTTGTATTTGAAAAAGTCAAAATAATCCACTACCTCTAATTCCAAACACAAGACCAATTATAAAGGAAACCTGTGGGCTTAATTTTGTAAAATAAAATATATTTTACTCTGGGCTACTAGCAATAAGTATATATTGACATACAAATATTGACATACATGTATGTAAACTATGTGTATATTTATAGGTGTTTATCAATGTGCATATGTTCAGTTTTGGGGCCCTTGGGCCCGACACTACAGGAAGGACATTGAGCGGTTGGAGAGTGTCCAGAGAAGATCAACAGAACTGGGGGAGGGTCTGGAGCACAGATCCTGTGAGGAGCAGCTGAAGGAGGTGGAGGTGTTTAGCCTGGAAAAAAGGAGGCTCAGGGGAAACCTCAGCGCTCTTTACTCCCTGATAGGCGGTTGTAGCTAGGTGAGGGTGGTCTCTTCTCCCAGGTGGCAAGTGACAGAATGAGAAGAAAAGGCCTCAAGTCACCCCAAAGGAAGTTTGGATATTCAGAAAAACTTCTGGATTAAAACAGTGGTCAGTCATTTGAACTGCCCAGGGAACTGCTGGAGTCACCATTCCCAGCGGGATTTAAAGACATAGACAAGGGACTTGTAAACATGTTTAGCAGTGAATAGTTGGACTAAATTATCTTGGAGGTCTTTTTCATGATTCTATCATCCTGTGTGTATAAACACACTGCATTAACTGTATCTCTATGAAATGAATTTTTATAAAAATATCTGGAATTTCACTTTAACATCTCTAAGATTACCACAACAACACTAACACTAAAAAATTATCAACTTATGGAAGGAGAAATAAATGTAATTTACACTTGGAAAAACAAAGGGGACAAAATTTTTTTATCATCAGCAGTTAAACCAAAGAGATTTGGGGCTTAATTACTTTTAATTAAACAGGAGCAACAGCATTTTAAACACATTAAGCTCCCAATTCTGCAAAAAGGATCAATGAAATATAGAAGCTTCACACCAAGTCAATTCTAGATTTTCCCAGTTTATTTGGAATTAAATTATTTAGGCACTTAACAATGTTTGAGTGCAGCACAAAACCGTGGAACAGGAACACTGTACCACATAGGCAGGTTGAACACTGTCCCACAGAGATGTGTGTTGGTGTCACAATCAGGTCTACAGACACTGCTTTAGAGAAGCAATGCCATAAACAACTAGATTTGGAAAATAATCCTTTACTCCAAAGTACAGATTGGGAATTAATGTTTCAGGAAAACCCAGAAATTTCTTGGTAAAAAATTAAAACAAGCCACATGAGTCCTTTAGCATATATTCTATCTTTTAGGTTTTCCCCCAGTTCAGGAAGTAGCTTTTCATGCCCACAAATACAGACCTGTTTTTCAAAACAATGTAATCTATTTCTGAAACACATGTCAAAAGCCATATCCAAGAGCTAATCAGTTACACTATGACCACACAGGCACAAGAGTAACAAAAATATCTTCTTTACCACAGACATGAAAGGAATCAGAGTTGTACCAGGGTTTTTTTTTTTTCTTTTTTTTTTTTTTTTTTCCCCAAATTGCACACGCTTCTCTTGCCATTAACAGCAACTAGAAATAATTTCCTCCTGGTTTTTGATGACAGCTGTAGTTAAAAATTGTACAACTATAGACTTAACTCTGTAAAAATTTTCAAAGTTCTGACATAAACCACTACTGTTTAAAATATCAAGAAGTAAGATTTCTAAGGTTTAAAATTAAATTTAGCATTTGCAAAGGTGGTATGATTCGCAAGGGACTGTATATATAAAGTATCTGTGCATAGAAAAGAAGCTTAAACATCTGTTTATTTAAAGCAAATGTTGCAATTTAATTATCCAAATTTAGACCTTAACTGCTTATCCACAGATTTAGTTTTAGAAATGTGATATATCTAGGGAGTATTTTATTGCAATAGTAAAAATCAGTTTTTCCAAATTTCTTTCTTCAAAGAAAGTCTACATAGTTTTTACCTACCTGTGCAACTGTTCATCTTTGTAGTTCCTTAGATTTATATTTGGCCACTAGAAAAAAACAGCATATATAGCACAATATGAAACTTGTACATCAGTCCTTGATTAGTCAGTAAAATTCACTTATTTCTATCAGTTGTATTTACCTAACAATTAAAAAGTTTTCTTGCACCTAATGTTACATCTTAAAAATGACATTATTTTCTTAAAAAGTCCACACTTCCTGATTCAAGAATTGTTCAATTTTTTTCTAGAGAAGGACAGGGAATGTTGATCACATGCTACATGTACAACGCCACAATTCTAATGAAAACAAAAGAACTATGAGAAGCTGATGAAAATTAAGCAATTTTGCTTAGTCACTTTTCTGCAAATAACAAAAAATTTGATATGCATAATAGGGAAATAAGTTTTGGCTGCTGTTTTGAATATTCATCAGATTTGGTTTAAAAGTAATCATTATTCTGTTACAGATCACTTAAATACTGCTTTTTAAAATGGTATTTAAACTCCCTGTTGATACTTTATAAGATGTATTAAGAAAGAGCACATGAAAACTAATACTCTCTTCAGGACCTGTTCTTTCTTTCCATTACATTTTCTTGTGTTTTTACAGCCATCTGTTGTCTCCATGGTTTCAGATTTCTTTCTGCTCCTACTAGCAAGTATCTTCTTGTCAGGAATGGAAAAAAGTGCATCAAACACTCTTCTTTCCTATCTATGTGACACAGTTCTATATTTCCAGCTGGTATTCCAGTATTAAGACATGCACTGCACTAGTTAATGATTAGTAAAATTGACTACACGAGTAACAGTGCCAGATACAGATGAGGTTGACACTTTTCCTGCTCTTTTAGCAGTTCAGATAGCAAGCTGAGCAAGTGAAAAAAGCAGTAAGGCACCACCTGAGATGCACACAATGAAGTGGTTAGAGAGCTGATGCTCCACAGATACAAGGCTTGCAACAGACAAAGGGGGAGGTGAGTAGCCACATAAGATAACAAATTTCAGACACTGGAATCTGGATCCTGCTCATTAGAGGACTAAAGATGACCACTCTGGTAACATTATCTCCGTTTATGCTGGTGTTACACAGTTTAATAGGAACAGAAATGGTTAGAAGTAAGCCAGAAAACACACACACTTTTCATTCAGAAAGAAGTCCCCAATTTTCAGACATTAGTAACTCTTTGACAGGACACTAGAAAAATACATTGCTGAGGACATCTGAGATGGCAGAAAAACTGGCTGTTTGACGTAAATTTCAGTTTAATAAAACCCAAAACACATTAGTGGTCAACTACATAAGGCTTCCACTGTCAAAATACTACACACACTAATTAACAGTGAGATTCTGAAAAACAGTTTTCTGATAATATCTTTAACACTGGATCTAAGGTAAAAGTATCTATGACTAATATTAGTTATTTAGTAACCCAGTAAATTCGATAACTGCAGTAAAAAAGTCTGTAAACAGTGAAATCTGGTGGAGCAAAGCTACTGTCATATACATATTCAGGTTTTATACCAGACAGATTCTTGCTCTTTCAACTTTATCGGTCCCTGAAAAAAAGGCAGAAATATTTAGTTTCTTTTTTTTTTTTTTTTCCCAAGAAAACAACATAGTCTTGATTATGATTGTCACCATTAATCCTTTTTTGTACTTTCACCATCTTTGTAACAACACAGTAAAAAGACAGTAAGAGAATGCTACTCGGCTGAAGGATGACATTTTGGAGCCATTTTGTTTGAATACTAAGTACTCAGAAAGTTTTTTTAGTCAAACAAAGCATATTTTCTGCTTACAAAAAAAGGTAGTATCTTAAAATCTGTGCAATAAATATATTTAATACGCTTAAATATATTTAGAACAATGCCCCTCACCCCATTAGGTATTTCCTTTATGTTGTAAAAAGAAATTAATTCTACAGATGTATTTGCATTAGTTCAAAACATTCAGTGAAGTCTTCATATGTGCTTCAGTCTAAGCATATGAAGTTTGATCTAGAACCCATCTCTTACTATAACCTTCAGCTCATATTATTTTAAAAAAACCTGCTATGAATCTGAACATAGCAGTATCCCTCTGCAGTCTGAAGTATTAGCAGCTTTAAAGGCAATGCATCTAATTCTATAAAGTTGATTCCTATACAAATAAAGACATGTAACATTTAAAACATGCTTCTTAGGAAAACTGTGAATTTAACTATTGTGCATTTTTGCATATAATATAAGGGTTGTATATAAAGAGACTACATTGGCACTGACTAAACCCAGGACATTCTAATTTCCTGAAATAAAACAAATTATTAGATGTACTGTGGAATGAATATTAGAAAGTCAAAGCTCATATGTGAAACAGACTTTTTCCCCAAAAAATTTCTTCAACATATTATCATGGCCTTTGTAAGCTCACCTTCAGTATGGTCCCTATTAGATTCCAATTCCAGTCAAGGTTCTCTTTGTGATTGAGAACTTGGCTGTCTCGAAGATTCATGATGAGTGCTTCTTCTGTATCCTGGAATACAGACATAAAAAATTACAACACGTTTCCTTGCATTATCTTTTTCAGTCTTGCCACATGATATAGCTCATGTAAAAATCATTAAAAGGGCTGTGTTTCACAGTAATGTGCATTTAAATGTAAATTATATGATTATAGTACTGCATTAAGAATCTAAAAGTAAGAGATCGCAACTGGTCACAAAAAGCATTAAAATTTACTGAAATTTCATTCCTCAATTTCTAGAAATTAAATTTAGTATCCACGAGAACCTTCAAGACAAATGAGATAAAAAAACCACTACACAGAATCACACAAATTACTCTGAATTACATTGAGTGAAGCTTGAGGAGTAGGATCCAAGTCTCCAGAACACAATGTCAAAATCTGGTTTGAAAAATGAATTATCGTAATACCTTTAAAATAAAGATGTCTTTCTGCACACGGTACTGATCCCTTTTTTGGTGTGTTGAGATTGCTTTCTGAATAATATGATCTAAGTGGAGGCTGTAAGGTTTAGGGCCTCTTTTCTTCATCTCATGAAAACGTTTTAAGCAGTTGAGTGCGGCACTTGCTCGCCTAATAGAAAAAATAAATGACATAATTTGTATTTGGCAATTGTTATCAGACTGAACAGGACCACTATCTCTGGAGTAAATAGCTCAAGAAAGATCTGACCGACAATTTTGAAGCAAATAAAAAGAAAATTATTTTCTTGAGACACATTTTTATACATCCACAAGACTCAGTTTCATATCAAAATTATACAGAAAATTATCTTTCAGAGTTTCTAGCACTGAAGTATTATCCTTACTGCTAACTTGTCTTCTACTCTGTAATTAGTGGTGCCTATCACAGTACAGAGAGTATACTGGAAAGCTTAAAGTTGATCTCCATTGTTAGATGTCGCAGTAGATCAACATCCTGCAGTAAAGTTGGCAGCTGAGAGTTCAAGTTTAGCTTAAGTGCTATTTTAGCTTAATTTAGAGTAACAAAGAGTCTCTCATACATTCTCATCCTCCTGCCTCCTTTGCAGGGTGGCAGGAGTGTCAGTAGTACACTTCCTACTCTTATATCTAAACAGTTCAGCAATAGCATGTAAGGTTTCTGGGAAAAGATACAGAGTAACATAAATGATGGTCAACGAGGGTAAAACCAGTTCATTACAAACAGTGGTAGCAGAAAAAAACCCCCACCTACGGAGTAAATAAAAATAAGAAAATCTGTCTTTCTTCCCCAGAAACAAAAATTCTCATAGTGTAGGAGAGTGCTTTTATTTTCAAACAAATACCTGTGGATTTGATCACTTATCTAAATTATTTAAATTAAATCTGTAACACAGATTACGGTTTTTCAGACTACAAAACAGTGCAGAGTGTTCACCAATGCCAAGATCCCCAAATAAAAAATACTACTTCTAAAAAATCACTTTCTTTCAACAGAAATGGGAATTCTTACTACTCTTACTTCTGGACTCTTACACGTCCAGAAATGCCAAAAACCACAATTGCAGTAATGCACAAGCACCTCTCTTGTGCTCTTTATCCTTCCTTTCACCCCACCACTTTGGCCATGTGAAATATCCTCTCCTGAAATTCAAGATAAGTCTTTTTTGAAAACTCGTGGTGTCATTGCATATCAAAATCTTCCAGTGACATATATGAAACCTTCAAAACTAAAAAGCCAGAAGAACACTACACTTCAGGAAGTGCTCTACAGGCAGCATTTATCATTTCACACTAGCAGTTTGGAAAAATGCTGTAATTTATCACTGATAACACAATGAAAGACAGAACATTATGATACATTGATCAGAATACTGATCTGACAAGACAGATCAGAAATGGCAGGAGTAATTAATGAATACATTTCCTGTGAAAGAAACCTCAATACACGTGTCTTCTACAAAGAAAAGCAAATAAGAACACAAAGTTGAAGAAATACATATTAAAGACATGAAATGATCAAATTATTTGACTTCTTCCATTAGGGTGTTTTGATTGTGTAAAGTACGCAGAAGATGGCATTTTGTGACAGAATGTTATGCTTTCAAAAGTATAGAATTCTTACAGTCTTTTCTCTTTCATGATGTCAAAGGATGCTGCCATATTCATCAGTGTTGGTAAGCAGTGCAAATGATGGCTGTGAGAATGAGGAAGAATTGTGTTTGCCTACCAAAAAAAACCAACAAAAGATCAGTTAGAATAACTTATTACAATAATTTCATCCATCTTTTTAGGATGAATATTTAAAGAACCTACCACTTTTCACAAGATTTTCACAAATTTAAGACAGCAAAATTAACCTTCTACTTAGTGTCAGAGCATAATTACACACACCATTTCCCATTTGTGATCTAACTAATCAGCCTGAATTACACTAGAAAGTAACTTGAAACAATTTCAGATTTCAGAGTTTTATAATACATACTGTTTCCATTGGAGTTTAAGTTGTGAACATACAAAAACTTGAAAAGCATCAGATGTGCTTCTGTCACGCACAGAAAGAACTAAAAACCCCTAAGATCAGAAATCCAATTAAAGCTGATGATTTTTACTAAAGCATTATTGCACAACTCCCCTGATTAATTACTATAACATTCTAAGTTACTAGACATTTAACTGCTTTTAATAAACATATGTATTTCTGCAAATCTTTTTGGAAACTTAAGAACAAGAAGGATAAAGAAATTACTTACATTTCCAAACACTAGATAAATAGATAAGTATTTTCTTCAGTTTTTGACAAACAGTAGTCGTATCTGATTAACAGATCATCTCTTCAGAAAATCAAAAAATATCTGTGCTTTACAGCCTACTCCAAAGTGAGTTAACAATCACTCCCACTCAAAAGTATTCAGGAATCCAGAAAAATAGCATGTAATATTATAAAAAGCAAAGAAATGCAGCACTGGAGTGTTTAGGAGAACAGTATCATCATCTCAGTATGGGCTAACTTTAAAAGAGAGACTATACTGTAAGAGCTGTCTTAGGCTGATAGAAGTGGAATGAAGCTGAAGTTTCCCTGCAGCAGGAGCACTCCACTGAGACAGAGTTGAGTAACATCAAGTACCGAAAGCACATTGAAATGAATATAAGAAAATTTTCATCTGCCTACCCTGTGAGGCAGAAAGCTAAACACAGAGGCCTACTGATCATCATTCTAAGAAAAGCAAAAATAGCAATGGTCCTTTTCCCAAACACAGTTACTGATGGGTGAGTTTACAGGGTTCCAGCTTAAAAATACAACTGCAGCTACAGCAAGAAAGTTTCCCATTGAGAGTCAGAGCTGCAGATAGCGTTGGAGCAGAACCCCCAGCACTTTCAGTACTTTCCACACAGTCTTCCTATCAAATACTCGTTTTTAATATATGAAGCGCCAGAAGATATAATGCTAAATTAATCTACTGTTCAGATGAGAACTACATGTTTCAAGCTTGGAATACAAATTCAACGCTATAATAGCAAATATCTATTTACAAGTACTTACAAAGAGTGCTACTTACCATGTGCAAAAGCTCTCCCAGAAGAATAGTTGCTCTGACAGATACATGGTCATCACTACTTGTGATCACTTCAACCAGACCCTTCAAAAAGTGAAAAAGTATTACGGCATGAAATGTGTAACATCTTACTTGAACTCTTGTAGGAAAAAAAGTAACAAGCATGTATTAAAAGTGGAAGTCATTAGTTACCTCTAAAAGTCCATTGGTAATAAAAGCGGAAAGCACTAAAGCCAAGTAATTATCCATGAGATCAGGCCTAAGGAGAAAAAAAAGTATGGAAACATTTTAGAAAGTACATTTCTTATTGGTCCTCAAGAAAACAAGAAATGTTTTGTCCACACTGCCACAACACAAAACAAGAAGAGTTTAGAAGTTCATTAAATTCTCACCTTGACCTGGCTCGATGGGGTAAAACAGTTTTAGCCTCAGCAGCTACAAAGCCATCAGAAAGTCTCCAGCAGTCTTGAAATCTGCTTGGATCTAGAAGAAGGAAATATGGACAATGGTAATTATAATATTGGCTTTCTCAGTATTATTTTAATGGCAGTCAGTATGTAAATAATAATCCTTGCCCGCAAATATTATTTCAGGTGGTTTCAAATTACAGAAAATTTTGTCAGAGGGGATCTCTAACAAGTCATCTAATCCACACTCCTGAACAAAGTAAGAGCACCTTGAAAGCCAGGAAAAAGATTGTATCTAAGTGTCAACAAAAACAGTGACATTTCCAATTCATAAACACATTAGATATGTTTAACAGAAAATACCATTAGCACCTAAAATGTTACAAGGTGCGCCCATATAGAGCAGTAGCAAGTTTGCAACAAAGAATGATTTATTTACCTAGAAATTTTTTACAAATAAGAGAATTCTCCTGGGTTTACAAAGGAGTAATTCTAAAGGTAAAATACTAACTTGGTTAAAGACATGAAAAAGGTTGCTCTTGCCCTCAAAAAAGCAGAAGTCTAAGGGCAATGGGGACAGCTAACAGACAATATATAGAAAAGACTGACTAATAACTTTTCTGTAGTATTTAGTACACATCTACAATTCTAAACACTCCTAACAGTTCAAAGAAGTCTAATTTGTAGTGCTGACTTTACAGCCTTTTGTGTTAATGCCTAACTATTCTGATCTTTCATCAAACTTCCAACACTTAACAGGTGATAAAGAATTTTAAACAGGACTTCAGAGCACCCAATAAATTCAGTGATAAAACAGCTAACAGTAAGTCAATTTACAATATATAGGAGTAAAAGTTTCAAATTTGTATAGGAGCTTAATAGACAGAATTCTTGTGTGAACTGTTTTAAATACTTACCTACACTGAGAAGTGCCTCAATAAATTCTTCTGCAATAACAGGAAGAGGAAGGCGAAATATATCATAGAGAACTTCAAGCAGACCTCGCTACAAAAGAAAACAACACAATAGAATTTTACAGATTTACAAAATTGTCCCTTTTTCACTATTAGTACTAAACTTGAGATTTCTAGAATGCTAACACTTGTGCATTTGTTGCAGTGTTTTTTTCACAAATGGAAATAAACTGGAGAAGAAAGAATGGGTTTTTTTAACTTCTGAACTGTCCCTTATTGTCACAATGAATGCTATAGTAATTCAGGCTATTTCGATTGTAGATATACAGAAAGTTATGTCTGGAACCATCAACTTTTGTTCAGCAAGTTTAATTTGTGAAGAAAGGTTTTTATTTACCCGGAATTCAGCTCTGACTATTACGCTTTAAACTTGCAACTGCAGCTAGTGTAAACTTGCTTTGATTTGTGAACAGAATAAAAATTAATTTATGTAGTTTTCTCTCCTCCAGTTTGTCACACATACATGGTGTGCTTCCCAATTTCATAGGAATTTTATAACAGAATTACAGACTTGAACTTCAGGGGTTAAAAACATCTCAAGGATAGCTGTCTCATAACTGGAGTCTATGTTTAAACCATTAAATTGCTAAAAAGTTAAGAATAACATAATTAAAATATTAAATATTATTCCTACATCAGTATTAAATATTCACCACCTACCCGGATTTCCATATTTGGTATACAGAGTACCCCAATAAGAGACTGAATCCCAGAATTTCCAGGTTTGCACAGACTGATAATACCTAGAAAACATTAAATGTATAATAATATTCCCCCATCAACAAAAGAAAAGACAATAGACACATTGCTAAATTAGATTTCCAGTTTGAAAACAAGCACTCCTGAAAAAAATTACTAATCATAAACATTTTCACCTTTACGATATCATCTCCTTCCCAATCAATAATACTTAACAAAACTTCCTAATCACAAAACTTTATATCCTCACTGAAAAACAGCACTAGTTTTGTCCTTCCTACTGCGAACAGCACTTAAAAGTTATCTGTGAAAACACCACATGCATGGAAGAAATGACAAAAAGACAAAACTATCTAGAACGAGTAACTCATAAGCCTGAAAGATTTTCATCATCTGAGCAAAATTTGAAGAATTTCAATCAAAAGCTACACCCTAACCTAACAAATTATTTATTTCCTTTTAGCCTCAGGTGAATTCTAACAGCTGTTAGATCTAAGTGCCTGAGTGTAGGAAGATGCAGTAACACACCTATCAGAAACTGCATGTGAGAACACACTTGAAACTTGAAGGATATGTCGATATTAAAATAAGCTCAGTGATAATTTTCAAAATTTAAAAAATAACACAATTGGTGTCACAAAACAGTCTAACTATAGCACAGAAAAATCCCACTCAAGATTCTGGTAAATGTTTATATTAACTAATTTAAATTTGCAAGATAATGTCCTGATTAAAAGAAAAGGCAGTCCCCAAGGCAGTACCTTCAGCTTACATATTGTATGGCAGAGGAAGCATTTAATAGAATGAAAAAACTACTTTTCTGATTTAGAAATGTCTTCTACATAAACTATGTCCATTTGCAATTTCTCTTCAGCTACGGCAGCTGGTAAAAGCAGGTAAACTATTTGCCAATATCTCTTTAACATGGACAAAAAGATTTCCTTTATAGTGGCAGAGCCATCTCAAATGCAAATTCTTACAATATTATTTTAAACGTTCTTTCACCCATTAGATTTCAAGAATGACCATCAAGATGTAATTTATAAGGCATTTTACACAGGGAAGGGAAAAGCTGTGCCTTGTCAGGAGTCTAAGAAAACTATGTATTCCACCCTCCTATTTTACAGTCTCAAACCAGATATTAAATAGCATTGTAGGGAGCTATTGATAGAAATTAGACATGTCAAATGAGACAGATCCTGTGCCATTTATACTAGAAAGTAACATCACATTTCCAATCATCCAGTTTCAAACACAAATAAATCTTACCTGCCCATGATCGAAATGCTGCCACTATTCCCATTTTACTAGCTAGGAATCGTGCTTCTCTGTCCTCTCTGCCATTAAAACAACAAATGTCACAATGCAGGTAATAATTACAATACAAACAGTATTACTACAACAGTAAGTAAAAGCTAGTTAACAAAGATGAGGACAAAATGCAGAATAAGAGAAATATTTTTATGTATGCATATATATGTGCATATGTATTTACACAATGTATATACACAGAGAAAAGGTTTAGAATTTTTAAGTATTGTTACTTTTCCTCTTCCAGGGGAGTTTTCACAGGAGGAGGATAGCATCAAAAACACTTACAGGGGTCAGATGAATCACTCTGCACCTCCACTGACACTAAGGATACAGCAGATATGTAAAGATTTGGACCTTATTCAGTTACCCAGACCTAAGCTTCTAAACCCATTTCATAATTAAAAAATCCTGAATAATTCAAGTCAGAAGCCATCTCAGGAGATGTCTCTCTAGTCCAAATCACTGCACAAAATGTCACCAGTTATCAGACTAGGTCAGATTACAGAAACATAGAATGGTTTGGGCTGGAAGGCACCCCTAAAGGTCATCTAGTTCAACCCCTCTGCAAGAACGCAGCAAAAAAATGCCATGCGTAGTGCACATGCCTTTTACAGTGTCCAGATGTCCAGGAGATATAGAACCTTCCCCAATTCTGTAATTCAGTGCAAAAAAACTCAAGGCTTTATCCAGTTGGGTGCTACAAACTCTCAAGAATGAAGGCAGCAGGACCTGAGTCAACCCAAATCACTACTCTAACTCATGAGCAGTCTCACATAAAATCATCCCCCCTGCCCCTTATATCAAGTTGAAATCTTTCTTACTTCTATTTGTCTGTGTTGCTTCTTGTCCTCTCACCTTACACCATTACAAAGGGCTCTGGCTATGTCATCTTGAAAGCATTTTCATAGGTAGTAAAAAGGCTGATATTCAGCAGAGGGTGTCCCTCAAACTTCTCTTCTCCAGGCTAAACAAGCCCTTTTAAATAGTAAATGCTTAACAGTATTTTAGGAAGCTGCACTCTGGCCTACTACATTCAACTTCAAGAAATCCAGTATTTGGAAGGAAGTAATTCCAATACCATGAACACAACTGATAGCACAAGTAGCAGCACTAACACTTACTTGAGTTGCCCTTCTGCTGTGTCTGGATTATGCCTGTAGTGAAAATCTGTGTAAGGGGCTAAAATTCGCTAAACAAAAGAAAGACATGCATTATTTTCACATGAAAGTACAGTTAAATCACTATTGCCCTTTCCTCAGTCCCACTTCAAACTGTTGTATTTTTCCCACTTTAGAAATCTTAGGCTCTTAGCTTAAAACATTATTTTTTAGACACTATGAAGTTACACAGAGGAAATCTGAGACAAAATTGAAACATTTTAATGAGTAATACAATGTTTAACTTCTGTCACTAAACAAGTAAAACTGCACTCACCTCTAATTCTACATCTGCTCGCACATACTGTCGGGTCTTTGGATGATTAATGAGGTGCAAAACTGTAGTTATCAGAGCCTCATTTATTCGGCTTAGCTGACAGTCAATCACATTTTTCAAAATGGTACTCAAACCACCTCGAAGAGCCACCACCTCAGGATTCTGAAGTGCTACATAAAGGAAAAAAATCGATTTGGCCAGTGATCAAAGATAAAACATTTCATGGCATATGACAAACTTTTCATCTCTTAAGTATGGATATCTTATTTGTCCTGAACATTCTGAGGCACAGGTAAAGCTTTTACCAGCATATGGCCATTTCCCAACTTAAATCCCAACCAAGTTTCCATATAGCAGTTTCTGGATTTCTCTATAAAGAGTTTTCATGCTTCACTGAACTGACATAGATAAAATGTTTATACTGGAATAAGAGTAACATTTTTTTATTTCTTTAAAACAGAGGCTTTAATCTTGAAAACAGATTGCTAAAGTTATTTACCACTGATTGATTCTGAAAAAACGTCAAAAATCAGCAGCCAAATGAAAGTTTAGGAAATCAGAATAAACCACTGTCCTGATAACTAAAGTACCCACCTCCAAAATTTCTAAAAAGGAAGATATTTTGTAGTTCTCTGAAACTCTTCTAAATTTGTCAGCATCTTGTGTATGGAATTCTCCCTACTTCAAATTCATTAATTTAAGAAACACCAAGTGCAGTAGAGAAATGTTTTTAAGGTAAATCAAAAACTGTCAAGTCTTGAAGGAAAGATGAAAACCCGAAACCTTTGCGTAATACACAAATAGATTTTAAGTCATTTTGGTTTATATCATGCTAATAATTAAATCCATGAAACTGACAATAAGAACACTTAACATCTAATTCTGCATTAAACAAATACAGTGAATGACAATCACATCAAAACTGAACACTAATTAGAAAAGATTATCTTACCTAGTTCACAGATAATGGCTATACATGCTCGAACCATTCTGTCTCTTTCTTGAAGACCATCATTTCCAACTGCTATCAAAGAATTAGTAATAGAACTGGGGAATAATGAAGCATTCACAGTGATCATCTGCCAAAAAGGAAAGAAAAAACCCTCTGGTTTCTTCACATTTCTCTAAATATACTTACATATTCATCAGCATTCTGTTTCCCACATAAAGTTAGACAGACCAATCCACCTATTACTTGGTTGTATCTGGTGAATCTTCACAACTATTTCTTTGGCTCTTGAAATTTTTTCAATTTCGTTTGTCAATTTACCTTACCATTCTCCTCCTGCTTCAGTTGTTTATTTTTACATTTTATCTTAATAAGAAAGAATTTAAAAGATGACTGTCACAGTGAGAATTAAGACTACCTTTATCCTTTTTTTTTCACAAGAATATCTTTATTGACAAAGAACATTATCCAATGACACAGAGTAGATTACAAACTCTTCTACTATTAAGGATGCTCTGCACCACAGAAAGCCTCAGCTGTTACTTTGGGACACTCAGAATTCACGCCAGATTAAGGCAAGATGCACTAAAGGTAAAGAAAGCCACTCCTGAACAACCAATACCACCAACTCTTCACCATTCCCCAAGTGAGGCTTTGATTACAAAGGCTGAGCAACTGCTTCTTCATATTTTTTCAATTTGTGAAAATTAAATACACATATCCTTTCAGAACAAGAATATCACTAAACAGATGTATTACCTAAGGAGGAAGCAGGTTTTTGTCTGACTGCCTAAAAAGGAAACAGTTTTATAGCCCACTCAGCTGTGTCACTTTTTTTGTCCACTAATAAATAAAAATGAGACATAAAAAAATACTCAATATCCATCTAAAAATTTAAGGCTGGTTTCCCATGGTTTTGTGTATCATCTCTTTTGTTTTCAACAAAACCAGGCTTATCTTCCTAATTCTTCAAAAAATGTTTTGTCCTATATCCATTTTACATCTCCCTTTGATGTATTATAGGTATCTGTGCAGAGATGATTAGTTTTTTACTTTTTTTGCAGAATGTTAAAATGAGAGAGGATCAACCATTATGACCAAAATACTGGAAGAGTTTTAACAAACCTATCTTTAAATACAAGTTTTTGAGAATCTTCTTGTAATACATAATGTTAATGCTAACCAAACAGGAAGCTTTAAGATAGGACTTTAAAGAAAAAACAAATTCTCTCCCACCCACACAGTCTTTCACTTTTACACTGGCAAGAAGAAACAAGAATAAGCAATAGAACAGGTACACCAATCTACTCTACTGCAACCTGTTTGCTACTGATATTGACATGTACTTCCTGTGAGGACACAAGCTGTTCTGCTTCATTGTCTTCTTTGTTTTTAAGACACGAGAAGGAAAGGGTTTTTTAATACTCAGTTCTAAATACATTAGTAGAACGAACAAATTTTTATATTTACTTTGTATCTGCTCTAGGTATTACAATGCAGTTCTAAAGACCAAGGTCAGGTAATGGAAAGTTGCTTACAAGTAGCTAAGATGAAATAAATAATAAAGACTATGAATTTGGTCTTTTAAGACTCCTTTAGAAAAGAGGAAGAAAGAAGATGGTTCATACTGCATCTAACCCTGACTTCTGCTTTAAAAAGAAAACACCAAAAAAGTCTTACTGACTTCTAGTAGATGGAAAAAGGCTTCCTGAAGCAACTTCATGCCATCCTTTTCATGGCTGAAGATATTACTAAATCACAAAGCTTCTACTAGGAAATGTAGAGGTGATTACAGCCAAAACAGGCAGTGAGCACTCAGCCTTCAAAACTATTGGACATTAGATTTTAAAAATAAGATATTTTTTAATTTTCCTACACCATTTTACACCTAGTATTTTTAAAACAAAGTTTAGAATTGCCTTTTGTAAATTCATAAAGCAATAGCAATATTTTATATTTTGTTGTTCTTCTCTGTGAAAAGAAAGAGAAGAGAAGGTTTTAATTTTAATCTATGCAATTCTGACAGACATTTTTGCTACCAAAGATGAGGTTAAAGAGACAAATCTTGAAACTGCAAACAATAGTTCTGTGAGACTGGAAAAACCCAGTTCAGTTTCACAGTAAATTATCTTCTGAGCAAGTTTGTTAGCTTTTTTTCATTTTATTTGCCATTCATGCTTCCTTTCTAGACCTTTATCTTTTAGGAATCCTGGCATCAAATCATCAAGTCTGAGTCATTGAGGGAGATGAAGAAAGAGGCAGAAGAAGGACAAGAGCAGGGTAATAAAAAGACAGTGTGAAAATACAGAATGTGCTATTCCTTGTGAAAGAATTTCCCGAGTAATGACTGCTGTATGCCAGTGCATGCCTAACTGCTGTGGCCTAGACAGCACATGAGAAAGCTGTTAACTTTATTGGCAGCCAGGCTGGGTGGCTTTTTGTTGGTTTGACACTGTCTTTTAAGAAAACAGAATGTTATAGGTAAGTAGCAAAAGATGTTAGAAAAGGCTTTCCAACAGCACAGTTCTCAGCATCAAGGAGCCACAAGCACGGCTGCACAGCCCGTGCATTTGATGCACACACCCATGCACACCAGCACACTTGCACCAGGATGGAGAAAAAAAACACTAAGGGTCAGCTGTATGACTTCTTTGATGCTTCTCTTTGACCATCATTTTTTCAGATCAAACTAATGGATTTGTTTCTCTTGCTGTCTCTTTTTTTGGACAAGACAAAAGTTTTTGCTCAAGCAGAAAATGCTCAAAAAGCATAAAATGCTCAAATAAGGACAAAGTTCTGATCCAAATAAAACCAATTATGGATGTGTTTCCATTCATCTTCTGATTTATGTTATTCTGAGTTTACAGTGAAGTTCTTATTTCAAAGTAGATTAGTAAAGAACTTTTATAAAGTGCAACTTCCTCAAGGACTTGTTCCTTTAAGTGGGGCTTTTTTGTTTTTATTTTTTTTTCTCATTTGGGTTTTGAGAAGGTTGCCATGTTTAATGTTTAAAACTCTATTTTTGGCACAACTGTTAATCAAGTACACTGTATCTTTTGTAAGACAGAAAACATATATACATAGATTTAAAGTACAACAAGAGATTTAACACAGACAGTGCTCCTGAGGAAACATTCGTCAACTACTTCAACTCTACTCAACTACTTTACTCCAGTCTTTCGTAGTTTTTATAAGAAT
This sequence comes from Notiomystis cincta, assembly GCA_013398075.1. Lineage (NCBI taxonomy): Eukaryota > Metazoa > Chordata > Aves > Passeriformes > Notiomystidae > Notiomystis > Notiomystis cincta. The sequence continues at coordinate 262,738 of VZRX01006436.1, forward strand.
ATGAGAACAATAAAGAACAGTGAAGTCCAGCACAAAGGCAGGATATTACGTTTCCTGAACACATCTGATACCTCTATATGCCAATTTCTCTAGGATGAACTTGAAAATGCAGCTACCATACTCTCAAATCTCAGATCCATGGATACATAGTACAGTAACCATCACAGACTAACCATGTTTTATTAAGCATCTGAGACAGCATCAACTGCCACAAACAAACCAGTAAGTCTATAAGCATTCCTTGAATCATTACTTCAGTGACCATTTGTCTCATTTCTCACATGGTAGAAAATCACTCAATCTCTGACTCACAGATGCTTAAACAAACTATACAACGAAGTTGTCATAATTTCAATATGGAACCTTATTGTTGTTTTTATGCCCCTGCATTCACTCTTTGATAAGTGTTTCCCAAACCTTGTCCAGTACGCAAGATTTTTCTAGTGCACTTAAGATTCTATATGGTAAAACTGTACAATCAAAACAAGTCTCTTCACTACTTTTTTTTTGTCCTTTAAATTATCAGCTATATTACATGATAAGAGCAAAGGAAGGTGGTAGAGATTGTGAAAAAGCACTGTTGATGGAGACAACCAGGAGTCAGCACAATTAAGTGGCACAGCAGATACAATCAGATACAGGAGATTTTACCTTTCTGACTAATCGAAGTGCTTGTGTTCGTTCTACTTCATTACTCTGCTGTATGTCAATGCACCTAAAATAAAAAAACACTTTTTGTTTACAACTTTCACCTTAACTGTTAACAACTCATGTTAATATTTATGCATATGAATACAGAAGAAAAAGAATTGAATTATGGTTTAAAAACTACGCTTTTCAGCAAATATATTCATTAGGATATGTGAATTAGCTTTGGTTTATATTTTCTCAGCCACTTCCATTATAATTAAGTCGGTAGAATGTTCTCAAACATAAAATGGCAAAGCATAATGCTTCAACAATTATTTTCCAAGCTAGCAGAAACTGTCATATGCAAATGAGACCAAACCACGTATTTGTAATGTTTCACATCAACACATTTTGAGTGTTCTCAGATCAGAAAAGTCCTTTTGCTCCAACAAAATTAAACAGCACACTAAAATTACATGGGTATATTTATAAACAGGAACTCATCACATCTGTATCAGCATACTAAATAAAAAAATTCATTACAGGAAACACTAGAAATGCTATTATTTACATCTATTTAGCACGCTGATTCTATTATCTCATTGTTGGTTAGCCTTCGCTATTTTTCTGTCGCATCATTGCTTATATTTAACTACAAAGTCTTGGACATGAACTACTTTTTAGCTCTCACTTTGTACTGGAGGCTCCACAGCACTGTGATAATACAAAGAATCAAACAATTCCCATAAAACAACTTAAGACATGAAAATTATTAATATTTCAACCTTATTAATTTATAGTTAATGGCATTTAAGATTAAAAGAAGAAATTCTCTGGACTACTTGTAATATATGATATATTAGGACAGCATTTTATTTGGATTAGCTAGTGTGATGAAATATTCTGTTGAAGAAAAGTGTCTTTTATCAAACTACTTATTAAGAGGATATAATAACACTTCTCTCCTGTCTCAACAATGAAAAAGCAAGTGATTTAGAACTTTACAGTTTACAACAAGAAGAAAGAGAAACATTACCTGGCTATCAAATAATCCACTTTCAACTTTAGCACCTTCTGGAGAATACTGGAGTCTCGAATAAGATAGCGGAGGGCTCGCAATCCTGCTGCTCGCACCTCTTTTGCTTCATTTAGTAAAGCTAACCTCAGACTACAATGAAGAAAACAGGAGGGTTGAACAACTATTAGGCAGCAGGTGGACTTCACCATCTGACATGCAATGACTACGCACTCATTTAAGACAAAAAGTACGATTTTAAAAAATAAATGTTCTGAACTCATTTTCTGACTTTCAGGTCTTCTCATGAGCGACCTGGAAGGCAAGCCTTCATTTGGTCAGGTATAGACAATATATTAATCTTAAAAAGCCACAAACACATTTTTCCCCCCAGTAACAGCTTGTACATCCATGAAATGACACAGAACCAAAACCTGCAGACAACCTGTTATTTGATGAAACAGTTGAGCCAAGATTAGTCCAAGAAAATTAAGAGGCAGAATAAGGTAGGTAAGAAGAAATGAGACATGGAAGAACGCTAGAAATGGAGTTAGAAATTATGAAGTAGCACACTGTCCTTTTGAAGGCCCTCAAGAGATTTGTCCCTTTTCCTCGACCAGAATGCAGGGTGGGGTGGAAATCCTCAACCTTCCAAAGACATTTTTTAGTAGGATTTTTCACTGGACATCTAAGAATGTAAATATTTCAGCCAGTGCATCTGAATTTCTTCTTCTACAAAGGGCTTATTTTTTCTTTTCTTAACCTAGGGTTGTCATACATGGTAATCAGACTACTACAAGGCAAAAAAATCTTCAGAATCTTTTGGTGAATAACTGGCCTGAATAAGTCACTGTAACAGAAGTGACTAGTAAGTCACCTACTCCCATGTGATACACAGACAAAGCAGAAAGGCTGCCATGTCATTTGCAAATAAAGACAAACTGATTGTTATTTTCAGTACCAAGGAGGGGATTTTTTCAAGATCATCTTTCCTGTAATATGAAAATGCTGTCCACGCTGCTTTGGATGCAGCCCAGGACACAGCTGGACTTCTGGACTTCCAAGACTGGACATGGGACTGTTGACTCATGTCCAGCCGTTCGTCCAGCAGTACCCCCAAGTCCTTCTCAGCAGAGTTACTCTTGATCATTTCAAGCTCCAGCCTGTGTTGATACTGGGTATATTCTTGATACCTAGGACCTTTGAGTCCAACTCCTGGCCCTGTACAGGAGAATCCCAAGAATCACACCATGTGCCTGAGAATATTTTCCAAACACTTCTTGAATGCTGCAAGCCTTGGTGCTGTCACCACTTCCGGGGCAAGCCTGTTCCAGTGCCTCTGGGTAAAAAAAAAATTAAATCTTTCTCCTGATATCCAGCCTAAACCTCCCCTGACACAACTCCAGGCCATTCCCTCAGGTCCTGTCACTAGTCAAGGGAAAGAAGAGATCAGTGCCTGCCCCTCCTCTTCCCCTCGTGAGGAAGCTGTACACCAGGTAAAGAACTGGCACAGTGAAACCACTACAAAGGACAAGACTATCATGAGATTCAACTCAAAAGCTACCAAAAAAAGATGTGTCATTAAGTGTGCAATGAAAACATACAGCTAGTCAAAAAGGTAAAGATATCAGTTTTAGTTAAGAAAATGACCCGCAATATTTCCATAACCAATTACACACGGTTTCCCAATATTTTACTCAAAGAGCAATTAGCTGTCCTAAGCTTTTTCCTTAAGTGAGATCTAAATTGAAAGAACACAGAAATGCATTAAATATTAAATCTTATTTGCTTTTTTACCACTGCTGGTCTTCAAGACAAATTTACAAATTGCTGTGTGGAAATAAACATGTACTTACATTTGACAGTCAGAAATGGCCACAAAATAGATAGAAATCACACTTAAAAGTATATACACAGGGCATGTCAATGGCAGACAAAGCAGTGCTACATGGACATACACATACCAATACAACATAAAATATTGATCTTTAAATAAGAGTATGCTCTGTATTTTGAAGATGTACATTTTTATTAGAATTGCTTTCTACAAGTACTGAAATACACCTGTGAGTAATATAATGAAGAAATCTATACTTGTAACTTGGAGGGGTTTTCCCTGTCTGCCCAAGAGTGAACAAGTTATTTCTGATTTCACTCATTAAAATATTTGTAGGTATATACTTGCACTATGAAATTTCAAACATATTATAAATACAAAATACTAATTCAAAAGTACAAATGAAATTTATTTAATTAAACCAAAACAACTGAGGTTCCCTAGGATTGCTCTAGTGCTCTTTACTACTTACCATATTATGATGCTGTCATAGGTAAAACCTAGCTTTTCTTCAGCATGGCCAGTATTACAAAGAAGCTGAAAATAAAAGAAAATATCTATTATTTATAGCTCTCCAAAAATGACCATGAAAAACTGTAGATTTTGGGAAATGCTTTCAAAAAAACCTGAGGAATTTAATTTGTAGCAAGGGAGAGAGTACCAGCTTCAGACTTCCCTGAGAATTTCTGCTGTCTGTATTCTGTTCCTACACATATCAGATACGGAGACTCACCTGTGGATTCTCATACCAAAAAAGGTTGCACAGTTGTGTAAGCTATGTACTGGTCGGTCCATTTTCCAGCACCAGATTGCTAGCTGGGCAACTGGTAATTTGAGCAGAGAGTAAAAATGACTGAAGTCAAAACAAATCTGCAGGGGCTCAGGTATGAGTTTTGAAACAAAGACTGACACTGATGGTCCACTGTCATGTTCTGTCACAGTAGCACAGAAGTACAAAAAATCAGAAGGCATTGCCAAGTGTCCTGTAACTGACATTTGGTCTCGGCCTGCCATCCATTCTATAGAAGTTGTACCTCTGAAAAATGAGAACAAAGGTTGAACTTAGGCACACAAAAAGACAGCTATAAACTGGACATTTCGATCTTATCTAGTCATTGTGAACAGAAAAGATTTACAAGCACAGTTTTTAAGTCCAAAATCATGCTAAAAGAGAGCAGTCTAGGTTGCCAATGTTTTAGCCTCTTGAGGAAAGGAAAACAATCTCTTCTGTAAGAAGAGCTGATGCTGTTCTTCTTTGCAAGAGCAGCAAAGAAATTCCTAGTAATCTCTTACTATCCCTGGCTAAAATTATAAAATATTATCATGTCCAAATCCCAAAGCACTTTTCTAAGCACTTCCAAAAACTCAAGTGACTAATACTGATTGCAATAGCTTTGCACTTTGTCCTTCGTTTTCAAAACAGGCATGTGTTCAGTTCTAAGACAGTGTGGTATTAAGTTTCTCCTCAGTGAGGAATTCAGGAAGTATTTGTGCTAACTAGTCATTACCTCTGCTCTGAAAATATTGTAATATATCAAACCCTGTGACACATTCTTTATGCGTATTTACTGCTAACAATACTGCTAACAAATTTATTAATTTATAATAAACAAAATGAACAGCTAAATCAAGGGTACTGTAAGTTACAATATTTAGTGTATTCCATGTTCAGTTCTACGATTCACCTCCATCCGAAAAAATGGCATATTGCACAGAAACTCTGCTTTTAAGTAAATCCATTTTATTAGCAAGATCATTTAAATTCAAACAGTACTTAGGTTTATGCTCAACAAGTAGAAATTCATTCAAGGATCACATAATGTCTTATGATAGTGTTTTTCAAGAAAAATAACTAGTGATAATGCTGAAATTAAAGGCTGTTAATGAGAGATTATTAAATTGGCCTGGATCAGCTCCACTTTTAGGCTCAAATAATTTAAGGTAATTGAAGTATTTTGGATTTTGCATCTTTCTTAACCAAAGACGATTATAAAACATAAGGAAATTTAAATTTTTTACATAACCTCTTTTTTACCACCTTTCAGATTTAAGTGATAATAAAACTAGACAATTGGCGCATTAACTGGTTATGACAGTATGTCACTTCCTAACATCAATCTATTTTTATGCCATGTTGTTGGACTGCCTAAGGCCACCACTGCTGCTTTAGCATTTCTATTGACATCTTATGAACTGTAAAAATTGGCTGGCAGAGTGTAAGCAAAACAGTGCGAGAAGATAGTGAGTAAAAACAGTTCATTGTTCAGTTTCAGACAGTTACATCAATAGCTGTTTAGGCTAATCATTTATACATCTAAACCTCTTCCCAGCATTCCACCCCACACACAAACGAGAAATCCTAACTTAACATAACAGACTGTCCTCAACAATCTGTTTTTCCTGCTTTAAAAAAACCCATAGAATTTTCCCATGTAGGAACCCCCAGTATTTTAGAAAGCCGCAACAGTGTGCACTGGTGCATTAGTGAAGCTAGACTCCTGTCACCACACTTAGCATCAGTTTGCATCTTGGGCAGTCCTGAGACTAAACTCAGGCATTTGATGTGTTACAGGAACCCACCTAAATTGCTGCACTGCTAAAAAACATTCAGTTCACTGAATCAGTTCTACTCTGGTTGTCACTCTCACCAAATACATACAGTAGTTATTAGCTCCTCAATATCAACTTTTTTCACCTATATATGTGCTCCCACTACACACATCTTCACCAATGCTGAAAAGAACTTGACCTTATCTTGAAATTCAAACACAGTCATGTAACCTGACAAGTTAAAACTTTCAAGTGTAACTGCTGTTTGGATACAAATTTCTGAATTTGACAGTAGTAATTATAGAAGTGTTTGATGGTGTCTGTGCATACATCTAAAGTACTTCTACCACAGAAAAGAAAATAGCTACTAGTTTAGTCTCCCTCTAAAGGGACACCAGTAATTATGCATTAGCTTTCCTTGTAATTTATATATGTCTCAGATAGAAAAGGGCCTAAAAAGATGGACAGCAAGATCAGAATTCAAAAATGTTTCAGCGACTTGAAGGGAGTGCCCAAACTCAGTAAGAAGATTTAACTAAATAATAGGAAGAGCATATAATATCCTTCAGGGTACCACATGTTAACAAACACATAAAAAATGAAAGTAGGCCAGCAGAGAAACAGAAAATGTCCATAAAATAACAATGAGAATGTTAATTTAAAACAAAAAAGAAAACAAATCTCTGGAAATACTAATAGGACTGCATTATGTTTGAGATTAAGACTTTTTCCATTTCACAGGTTGCTCTCAAAACTGCAAGAATCAAAATTTTGTATGCCACATTTTAAGAGCAAAATGGAAAAAGTGTAGCAGAAAAATGTACAAGGCAGGTAGAAAACACACCCATGAAGGCTAAGCCATTTGGTTTACTTAATCTATGGGGGAAAAAACCATCTGCCTGGTAAGGCTGGATTTATGTACGTTTGAAAGGGGGAAAAATAGTCATGGAAGCTGCTATAAAGAACAGACTGTTCATTTGGTCTCAGTTCCTTGGGTATTTGCTATGTTATAAATGTCTGGTCTTAAAAATATTACACAAAAAAACTTTATCACTTTCTTTTTATTTCACCTTCAAACAACACTAAGCAGATCAATGACTCTGGCCCAAGTGCAGTGGTATTTGTAGCTGGCTGAGTTANNTGTAGCTGGCTGAGTTAATTTGACAAAACCAAGTAATTGACTTGTAATATTTGACTGTGAGATTCAACAATTAACATACATACCACAGTAGCATAACTCTGTAGGTAAGCAGTACCAGAACACTGAGATCTACCCCTGGCTATACATTGACATAGTTCATTAAAATGTTAATGGATAATAATATAATACCTGGAATTATTAAATTATTTATACTTTATACTATTTATATTTTCCATATATAGATCTTATCTATAGAAACTATATGTTCTTAAATACACACAATAAATTTTACATATTTTTATACATATACAAATAAAACAAAACAGAGTATACTTTGTGAGTTAAAACTGCTAAAACTGGGTCCACTTTAAAATTAAAATATTGTGATCAAATACAAAGTTACTGGGCACAGCAAAGACTCTCTGAGGGTAAGATTAAACATTAGGGCAAAATGGTACATACATTAGGCCAGACAGTGACTAACTTACAGTGAAGGTTTTTTTCATGTTTACTGTCAGCAGTGAGTTTTTCATACTACTCAGATGAGTCACAGCAATATGAGTAACATATCACCATGTCTTGGAAACAGTAGCTCAGAACAACAAAACCATAGGAGGTCAACAGCACACACAAGTGGAGTGCACATTTGAGACCATTCAAATTTATATTTAGCAGAACAGCCACAGCAATTACTAGGTAAAAATATTATATTATTCTGTGCATTCAGAATGTAATTATTGCATTATAACTTTGGAAATACAGCTTGAGCCACCACAGGTAATATTTAAGTGAAGACTACTTTGTAGATCCTGGTCTTAAGCTATTACTGAAACTGTGGACTCTGGATTTAGACACATTTGTTACACAGCTGAATGCCTCTAAGTCAAGTCCATGAGTTTTGCCACAGTGGTTTATCTACTTGGATGAATGTTAGTGTCAGACAATACATTTAGTCTAAGATACCTGGGTTTTGCAAAAGACAAAGAGATTCTAAAATGACAGACTATGAATCAGAGACACAATCCGTGACAGCCTCTATGGCCATATCCATACCCAAGCCACTCAATCCATATATCCTAGAGAAAGTCAGTAGCATGGTCAAAAGCTAACATACACAGAGCAGAATAGTAGAGTTTCATTAAATAAGGACAATCAGTTTCGAGCAGATTGAAAACATATTTTTCCATGTCACTTTCCATATTTCTGATGCTGTTCCATTGCTAAGTTTATATCCAAAATAATTGTACGGTTTTGTTCTTTAAGAAGTACCTTTCTTTTTGAAAGAAAACCAGAAATTCCTACAACATCTGTGGATTTCTTTTTCAGCTTGTTATTAAAATATCCTTTTAGTTTTACAAAGGTCTGAAGGATCTCTTAGAAGCTCCCAGAGGGATAAACCTTCTATAATAGAGGATTATAAATAAATACTTCAAATCACAAAGGTATTTTCCACTAGGTAAATGCAATTGTACAGTTTCTTCTGGTTTTCAGTGATTTATCACTTACTACTTCTAATGGGGGTGGGGAAAACCCAAAAGATGTTTTGGTACTAATCAACAGAAGCTGGGAAACTTCAAGGTGCTTGCCTTACGTAGGTGGCCATATAAATTAAAGATGGGTAATCCTACTCATCTTACTGGAGCTAAATGCATATACCAAACCTGTGAACTGTTGTGACATTTAAGTGTCACTGACCATTTCTGGAGGTCAAATCCTCAAACAGTTTTCAGGTCAGAATATCATTTAGCTTAAATAGGGTAGCTTGAAAGGAATATAGATTGAGGCAGTACTTCATAAAAGTTTTTGCCCACAAAACTGCAGCTTCATTTACTAGTGACAAGAAGCAGAGGAGGAGTGTGCTGTCATTCAAAGCAGATACAATTTCTAAGTCTGCTGCTGCTGCAATTCAGAACTAAATATACCTTTCCATAGCCTGTGCATCACCAGACTGGGAATGCTAGTTTCCTGGAACAGAAAACTTAGACCACCTGTTGGGCAACAACAACCCACATTCTGCAGATAAAGAGCAAAGAACCTGAACACTAATGACTTAGCTAGTAAGTACTACTAGCAAAAACTTGATACAAGTTTTTGTAAAATATCGTGTATAAAGCATACTTTGCACAGTAATAATGGGTGCTGTGGAGATCCAAATGCAACTAGTTAACAGTTTTCCTAAAGGGAAGTAGAAATGAAACAGAAGTTACAGCAGCTAAGCACACAAACTTCATATAAAAGTATCCGCTTCACTGTATCATTCTTGCAGATGTACTAGTAACTCATGTTGACTTCTGATCACCATTATTAAAAAAAAATAATTATTTGAAGTATTTAGCTTCTACAAACTCTGGAGTCTAGTTTAGTAATTTTTAAAGGATGATTATGCTCCTGCTCCTTAAAAAAGGGGACGTGAAGGAACAGATCTCACCTTAAAAATCCAGTCTAGTTTCAAGTAAAGAAACCTGAACATAACACACCTCAGATATCCTGAAAATAATACAAAACTTGGTGTCTATCATAATCCTTGGCAGGAAACTCAACATTTAGTGTAAATTACATTACTTGTATTCACATGATAAAAACATTTTGCTTTCCCTGACTGAAGAACTAGAACAGTGAGATTCGCAGTCTTTGAAGGAAAACTGTGGGGTAGTTGGGAGCAACTACTTAGACTAGTTCAGATATTTTCTTTTAAGTATAGTAATATTTCTAGCAGGAGAATAATAGATTTTCCATATTATTTTATCTGAAATACACTATTAAAAATTTTCAAAGGTCTTTTCCCGGTCCATAGTATAAATATCCCAGATAACAAGTAGCTCTTCAAAAATGGACCACAAAATGCAACAATTTATAAACAAATCAAGTTCATATTTGCTGTAATTCCAAGACAGGATACAAAGATCCTTAGCCCTTGGCACATTAACTCACACTTCTGTCTCACAAAGGAGGAACTGAGACTATACCAACTAATGGTGGAAGAACAGAGTGCAAAAAGGAAATAAAACCATCTCGCCAAGCTCCAGGCTTTCACTTTTAACCACTGGAATGAAAAACACAGAATTGTTCCAACCACAAGGCAGACAATACAGTACAATTTGCAGCTTTTATTCTATTCTCATAACTGCATTTACAGTTCAAATGAATATAGGAAAAGTTTTTAAAACCAAATGCATTAAGTTATATACTTATAAAGCACGTATTCCAGGGAGATGAATATAAGAACAAGTGTTCAATATTAAATTGAGTAGTATGATTCCCTCATGCAGGGTGATTCTGATATAGAATCAAAATCTCAACTATAGTTATGAACTAGTTTCCATCTTCAAACATTATATTAAGTTTTATTAAGTTGCTTTTCATAAACTCATTATTTCCTGCCAGTCTTAAGTGCAATTTATGAAACCTGTCTTTCCATTTATGTAAGTATTTTCCATTTTCAATATTGGGTTTAACAAAGCTCCAAATATTCTTCAAATATTCAATTATGGAATTACATAATCTCTCAAAACTATCTTTTAAATTTTGGTTCATCTTTTAATTACAATATGTATATTTATTAATTTACCACAGCTATGGATGCTTAACATCTGATTTTCAATAACAAAATTGACCCTGTTTTAAGATCTGTAGTTTCAAATATTGACTTTTCGCTATGAATCATGCATCTACAAACCTAGTCCAGCTCTTTAATTTTAAAGCAACTAGAGAATTTGGAAGCATTCACATTTCAAAGTTTCCAGACTATCACAAATAAGAAACCAAGCTATGCATCAGACTTTTCTAGCAAAATAAAGGGCTTTCTTGCAACACATTTTGGAATTCTAGTGAAAACAGCAGCATTCTGTCAATGGTTTATGTCTGACAGACACAAGGCAATGACCCAAAGAAGAGATTTCAAAGTGAAGTTCAGTTCCTCAGTGAATGCTGTGCACCTACATGTGTTCTGAACCAATCTAGAAAATGGAGCACTTACAGATTTGCTAGTAATGCATTAGAAGATAGATACATTTGTTATTGTGACTTTGTTCTCAGTACTCACCATCCTTTTAAGTGAATCTTACACATTTACCACTGAAGTGGTCAATCTCACAAGGAGTGCCTTTACCAGCCAAGATGCATAATTCAATGGTTATTATGCATGTTTGTCCTTCTTGTATCAACTGGTTCCCCACACCTTCCCTTGACTATTCGCTCTTTCACTTAAAATTGGCTCAAAAATGTCAACTGGACTCCTGGCAATCTTACTTGACTCTTTGTAACAAACTCACTTGCAACCATAATTTAAACTTTATTTTATCCCCCCAAATTCTTCTCTACTATGTCATTTCTTGGCTGCTGCTGGTTGCAGGATCCATCCTCAGGCAAGGAACTAGGTTTTCATTTTCAGGTGTGTTGCTCTATCTCCATCAGAAAGGTGTACAACACATCACATCCCTCTATCAGTCCATCAGTTTGGGTAAGGCTCACACTGAAGCTTCAACATCTCCTGCCTCACGGAATGCAACAAATGTTCTTGCACTGACAAATGGAACACTGGTCCAACCACAATCACTCACTGTCCTACAATGAACACCTTTTCCCTAACTCCCAGACCACCTCCCACCAGTCATCTCAGCTTCTTTCCACAGGTTTCTCTTTTACCCAAAAAATGCTACCTGCTGTCTTTCTGAACATCTCCCATGGTTTCTTTCATCAGCTTACACCCTGATACTGCAGTAAGCTTTTAATTCTTGCCTTGTCAGCTCACAATGACAGCTTCCAATATATATTTTATATTTTCAGTGCATACCTATCCCATATCCACAATTTGGAAGAAGCACATCGAAAATGATCAACACAGACATATTCCAGAAATGGAGCCTTTAAATCTTTTTCACTAAGAAAATTGCTGTTGCAGTTCCTATTCTACAAGTGTCCAAAACACTGCATATAATCCGCATTGATACAGTCCTCCCCCCTCACCATTCTCACTTGGTTTACATCCAGAAAGTCTGGCATTTTACATTTTTTATTTCAATTCTGCAGAGCAGGAAACAAATCTTTAGCTCTAGTTATACAACTTAACCCATTAACTGGGAGATATTTCCATCTTGTAAGCACTAAAATACTACAAAAATTCAGCCAGCAGGACAGGTATGCAAACTTCAGCGTAACCCTGCATTCACATATTTGCTTGTCCTTATTTGATACATTCCTTTCTCACACTATGAAGGCTTCAAGTACTGTTCTGTGATACTAAGCAATTTCATTAACGTCCCAGCCAATGTCTGACAGACTAAATATGAAACATTTTACCCATACAATCACTTGTTCTATGACATTATTTGAGCTCTTACCTTAGTAAAATTATTCAAGTGACCTAGTTTTCTCATATTTGACACGCCTTGTAATTTGGCCACATTTTGGAGAATCTCTCTCATATTATCACAAGGGTCTGTAAAAGAAAAAAAGGTATTAACAGATACAGTAAAAGAAAAATAAAACCCAAGAAAATCTAAACATGCATTCAACAAAAAAAAAATCTTTGATAAGATCACAGAAATTAGAGACAGTGAGAATCTTACTGGATCCATACCAGGTTTAGGATTTCTCTGCACAATTTGCTTTTCCAGGGCTTAACTCAATTTTAGAAGTTTGCAATAGCACAAGCTATTCATGGAATCCAAATCATGGAATGCTTTGGATTGGAAAGGACCTTAAAGGCCACCTAGTTCCAATCCCCTCACCATGAGCAGGGAATCTTTCATTTGATCAGCTTGCTCAGAGCCTCATCTAAGCTGGCCTTGACCACTTTCAGGGATGGGGCACACTGAAAATAAGCAGTTTGCATTAGTTATGGCACTACAAATATATATCATGTTTATATCATATAGTCCCTTAACTTCAAGAGAATGTAACAGGAGAGGATAATAATTTCCTCATAATCTGGTTTCTTTGAAAATACAGTTTGGCTCATATCTGTGCTCTGGCTTGCCTTGTAAGTGTGGGAATTTCCCTGGCTCACAACACTTTTGGACCTGTAGAATTCCCCGTTACGCCACAAGAAAGATCCCAGGTAAGCAGTCTTAGAACAACATAACTTTACAAAATGACTGAAAGTATGTTTTAATTTTGAAAGTGCAGAAGGCTATATATGCACGCTAAACCCCTAGGAAAACTAAGCTTGCTGTATGGAAAGGAAAGACCACAGGACTAGCCCAGAAAACCTCTTGTGCAATGGCAATCGACATTCCTATTCGGCTACCTGATAAAGCTGGCATTAATTCAGAAGTGCATAAGTTGTCCTGTGGAAAAAGGTAGTCAGTTTGGATGTTAAGAAATAAGAACATAATGATACTACCATTTCCCATATTAACAATTCTGTAGCAATGAGAGATCTGTATAATAAGGACACCTAAATAAAATGTACAATAAAACCATTTTCCTCTATTTTTACATTGAAAACTGCAGTTACAGCAACTTTTCCCTCACCTTGTCCTCTTTCTGAGGAAAAACTCGTTTTTAGAGACTGAAAAGTTTGAGGAAAGACATGTTTGTGGTGCTTAGAAGGGCAGTCAGGTATTTCGCAGAAGTTTTATTAGCAGATAAGTAATTTGAAGCAAAGTGGGGACTCCAGAAAAATACCTGCAAAACTGTGAGAAAACTGAGAACATGATAGACATTTCCACCACTGAACTGATGATATAAATAGAGCAAGTTACTTGTCTCACTCTTCAATCCTATCAAAACCAATACTGCTGAAGAAAAACAAGACTGTAAAGAAATAAAGACCCTCTCATAGCATATTACCTCAAAAAGAACTAAAATAACAGAAGTCTTTTTGGTCAAATACTGTCAGGTGAGGTCTTGTTTTAAACTTCAGAAGAACCTTCTCACAAAATGTATCCTATAAAAAATTTAACAAAATAACTGTGACATACTAACTTCAAGGAAAGACTGGCTATTTCCTTCTTCTGAAAATACATTGCTGAGAAGTAGAAAATTTATATTACTTACTCAAGTATGACTCATTTTTAGTAAAAGTAAAGCCAGTAAGGAAGGTAGGAAGGCAGGCCTAAGGAAACTTCATGTCACAGATGTAAAAGAATTTAAACAAACCAATGTGACTTAATAAATGGCGATCCCGTCTTTTGCTAGTCCGTCCCTCACATTGAAATGAGCTTGGAAATATACTAAATACATTCTGGATTCTAAAAACTAAGCCATGTGGCTTTCCTGTAATCACAAATCAGATCCAGCACTGTCTATCTTCCTGTCACAAAATGTTACAGAGCCACTATAAAATACTGAGTAATGCAGAAATAGAAAAAAGCATAGTGCAAAATCACAGACTGATCTTCCAAAGAAATATCACAGCCTTAACATTTCATTGGCAAGCTTAACAGTTCACCTTGGTGTCGTCAAAGACTTTTTTTGTGGTTGTTTGGTTTTCTGATTGTTTGGGCTCAGTTTTCCAGTTTTTTGTTTGTTTTGTTTTGAGGGAGGGGGCTATGAGGGAGAGGAAGGGACTGTTGTTGGTCTTTCACAGATTCAAAGAATATTCTGAATTGGGAGGGACCCACAAGAATCACTAACTCTTCAGTAAATGGCTCATACAATGGATTGAACTCACAATTTTGGTGTTATTAGCAGCATGCTCTAACCCAGCTAATTGGTATTGTGTGTGTTATTTTAAGGACCCCAGTTCATATCAATGCTGTAGAGATTCCTTAGATCTTACTCTCTATCTCCTCAGAAGCTTCTGCGAAACAAAAAACCCAGAAGAGAAGTTACTTGTTATTATTCTAAGACCCCTCAGAAGTATTTTCTTTCCTGACTCACTTCATTTATTACTGATATGCTGACTTGTACTGGGAGAAATTTCTTCACCAAAAGGGTTATCAAGCACTGGAACAAGCTGCCCAGGGAAGTAGTTGAGTCATCATCCCTGGAGGTAATTAAAAGATGCGTAGACGTGGCACTTAGAGACACAGTTTAGTGGTGAACTTGGCAATGTCAGATTTACGGTTGGACTTGATGAATCAAGGGTCTATTCCAACCAAAATGATTCTATGATCTCCAGCTGGCCCACAGCAACAACCAAGTATCTTCACATTCTTTCCCGTGGTGCTTCTCAGGGTGGAGTGGTGCAAAATGACTAAATTGATCTTCCAGCTTTCTTCTGCCAAAAGATGCACAACTCCTTCCCTTACTTTCCTTCCCTCTCCTGTCCCACTGTATAATACACCCTTACCCTTTACACAACTTCAGCACCCATCTTCCAATTCACAATAAAATTATCCTGCCAAGTATCTCAGTAGAATTCTTTTTTTGTTCTTTTGACTATGTTAGTTCTCTATTGAGTTACTGATTCAAACTGAATACTAAATTCTTACAATTCTTACAATACACCCAGAAGTAGCTGTGCCAGAGCCATTCACAGAATGGTGGAAGACATACCTGTTCCACATGAGACTCAGTAGAAAAAAGTCACCTTTTTTTTTAACCTGGTCTCTACAACTGGCAAGTTTTCCCAAGTATTGTACACAAAGCCACTTCATTCAAATGTCGTCTAAAAACATTTTATACATTGATACATATAAAAATTGCAAGTCAGCCCACTTGTGTCCTGCAGCAACAGCTTAGCTTGCTAATCATTACTCTCATTTTCTCTCTGTCTGCTTTTTGTTGGACAGCAAAAACTTTGAAGTAGCAGTAGTTGTTCCGTTTACTTCTTTTACACTAAACATAGTTTCTCGCCCACAGTTCTTTGCACTAACACCCTGTACTTAAAATTATAATCTTTAGCAGAGCAAAGCTGATGTTTTTAGAACTCTAACCTCAAGAACTCCATGAATCTCTATGCCTAAAAGTAATTCACAGGTGCTGTACATTAAAAATCTCCAATGTTGTGTTGTTTGTTTTTAAATTCTCATGACCTTTTAAGGCTTGACTCGTTTTTTCACCCCTTCAGGACTGTGACATTGTTTTTCCCCAGTGAGAACCATGATGCATTCTGACAGATCCTATTCTCCAGAGAGAAAGAACACAACAGAAGTCCAGCTACACCAAACAGCTAGTGCTCCATCTAATGCAGGGATGAAATAGGACCAGCAATAGCTATATTAGCACAAGTGACGACTCCTTTCGCCTACAGATTTAGCAGCATTGTTTGACCACAGTCGCTATGCTAGCAGCATGCCAATTCGCTGCTCTGCTATGTACATGCGAATGAAAAAGAAAAAAAAGAATGGTAGGCTTTAGCACACAAAAAATTCAGTAACTCTGAAGTTGGGCATGAGTTAAATTGAGGAGTGTGTATTATATGCATCACCACTTGGTAGGCTCTAAAACAGTAACAGTACACAATAGCCAAGGTGTGTGTATATATATATATATGTGTATATATATATATACAGTAACTCTCAAGCGAGAGACTGTATTAGCAGCTGATGTCACACCTACTAGAACCACATGGCCAAAAAGTGAAATAAAAGATTAAATACTCCTATATATTTCTTTTAAAGAAGGAGGTTGTACTTCACTACTGTCAAGCATCTCACCATTGACTAAGAACACAAAAGGTATCTTCCTCTTACTGAAAGAATCACAGTAATGACTGGATAATGGATAATCCTGGCCAATTTCCTATACACTTCTACATTTATTAGATATTTTTAAAGTGTAAATGCCATGCAATTGCATATTGTTAAGCTCTTCTTACATGCTGCCAAAATGAAGGAAGTTGAGTGAAATACACCAACTAGAAACATTAATGCACTGTTCTTCACAGCCACTGAAACAGCAATGAGTTATCAGTTATTAAAAGCAATGAAACATTAGAAAGCAGTTACTTAGAAGTGCCTATGTAAGATTATATGAGAAGTAACCAGCCTCCTAAAACATGTTTCAATCAAGACCTTTAATAATGAAATGAGACATCAATGACGAGTCATATCCTACCACTACCAACTTGTTGCAAAAAAAAAAAAAAAAA
>VZRX01006436.1:279943-290074 GCA_013398075.1 Notiomystis cincta
AATCAGGACAATTATATAATCTTCTTGATATTAAACTGTGACACAGATCACTCCTGTATTATTTATATTAATGCATCAACTCTACTTTGCCAGATTCAAAAACATTAGTGTATGAACACTTTACATTCAATGTATGATTTTCAAAAACACAGTAACACACGTTTAGACTGAAAGTATGTCTCAATTTATAGTGTAAAAACATAAAAACCTGTCCATTTGTAGTATCAGGTTAATGTGGTTATATAGAAAAATGTACTGAATACTAAGACAGATCACAATGACCATAGTTAAAATTCTTCTAACACACTTGAAGCTATAAGGTGGGAAATACCTTGCACTGCTTTAATGTGATGTAAAAGTTTTGCCAAATGAGACTTGGAAATTTCAGATTAAAAAAATCCATATGTATATTAAGTTTTGACAGTTGAGAGTAACCCGTTAAAATGTACCTATGATTAAAAGAGTGATTTTTGCAAAATGCACCTAGAGATTTATTTAGTTTGATTCCCATAGCTTTCATGGGGGAACCATAAAAAGAGCACTTTATTTTGAGTATAGTTAAGTTCCAGTAACTCATGTTCATGAAAACAGAAAGCAAACAAAAACTAAGAACTCAGACTATTTTCACCCCTGTTGCTTAAAAAAGCTATGAATATATGAAACTGGCTCACTAATATGGAAAAAAGCACACATCCTCCCTTTCATGGCAGTCAGCAAAGAAAGTAACAAAACTATTGTTCTTCGTACATCACTCAGGTAGAAATTAACCATCACATGTACAGAAGTGCCCATAAATTAGAAAGGAGTGGAAAAGACAGCATATTCAAGGTAGTACCCAGGAATCACTAAAACTTCAGATAAACAGGAAATAATGTATTATGATTTCTTAGGCACACGTGCTTTTGAAAACAAGTAAGTAAAATTTAAATGCCTATTGTGATTGTACAGATCTCTCTTTTACAGATGTGCAACAAATGTTGTAAATTAAAGAATTTTTTTAAAAAATATTTTTAATATTCCTAAATATAGATAAAGATGGCAGGAAATAAACAGTCTGGTGCTGCAGTCAGTTTGAAGAGCAGTTCCAAAATGGATCACTTTCCAAAATGCTGTCTTATAACATTATTTCTAATCAAGACACTGAGATTATATGTGTAGAAAAGCCATTCTTACATCCTCACCTTGGAATTATGTTAATTATTCCCAATGTGTGATCTTGTATGGCAGCTTCATAAGCAGCATTGCTTTACTGCTAAAACTGCCAAGAAAATGGTTTTCATAGTTGAAATGTTAAGAGTTATCCCAGGAAAGAAAGAGAAAACTGAAGGACCATTCCAAAGATTAACTACAATGCTGACCTGAAAATTAATTATATATAGTTTTTGATAAACAAACTATTCTTTAAATGCTTTACAGCAATACAAAAATCTAGTGTCCTGCATAAGCTTCCTCAAAGACCAGTTATGAAAATAGTACTAAATAGTATTAGTTAAGACTACATGAGATACCAAGGCATATTTTAAAAACTGTTATTTAAAAAAACCCTTGTCTATTCATAGAGAGAAATGTTTAATTTAGTACTTCATTTAAATTTACAGTTACAACCTCAGCTCCCAGGAAGACATAATGTAGACAAGAATTATAGCAGTAAGTCTTGACATATATTGACTCTTTGTGAATTACAAACTTATTCCCAGTTCTCCTACCTCTCACCCCTCAAAAAATCCCACCAGAATGTTATCTCTCTGCACAACTATAACTATTGCATATTATCATTATAATTCCAGTTTTGTTTTAGTTGTCTCTAAAAATTTCTAACATGACCACATTACAATACACAAATAAAAATACTGTGGCATACAGCTAAATTCAGGAAGAACTTCCTCTAAACTTTCAAAAGCTCAGATGCTTAAAAGAAAAAAAGAGAAAGAAAAAAAAAAGGAGACAAAAACACAGAGGGTCAAAATGCTGGAGGCTGGGGAACACTCCGTAACTGTGTGACAATGCATTTGTTTGCCTTGTTGTTCTGCTCTCTTCTCTGCAACAATTATCGACTACTGCCAAGGTTGGAATGACCCAGTACAACTGTTCTTATGCTCAAGAGCCAGTAAAAGCCTTTCCCAGATTTACAAAATTGCAAAATCAGTACACAAATCAAATTAATACTTTGCAGAACATCAACGATGAATTTGAACGGTGAACGTAAGCTTATTGTAATGGTTTTGAAAATTATCTTCAGTTCTTCCAACCCATTTTCTTATTTTCTGCCACCATTTCCAGAAGTAGAAATACCAGGATGGTTGTAATTTTCAGTTGTTTTAACAAAACACTGTGTCTTCTGACATCTTGCAACTAATGTTTGGAGAGTGGACCAGGCAAATCTGCTTCCAAAATTACTCAAGAGAATTTTGATCACGTTTTTCTCTAAATATTATCAAACTGAAATATGGTCCTATTCTAAGACTATTTCCTCAATGAGCATTCTAATTCTTCTCTACATAATTTTAATTTGTTGAAGAACCTGAAAGCATAAATGTTACATGGCTCTTACTAATAAATTCTAAGCTGTCAAGAAATAGCCACTTTCCCCAGAAATATCCTGTTACATAGGGTATCATGTAAGAAGTCCATCAACATTAGCAGATGTAGGATCACGCAGTTTGCCAATCAAGACATGACGGGCAATTTGCATGACATGGAAACACCAAAGTTGTAACATACTCAAATTCAAACATGAACACAGAGACACAACTAGAAACTAGAAGCAATTCACGAACAGCACTGGCTGCAGCAGGAAACATTTAAACTGTGGTAAGTGGGATGTGCTAAGACAAGACATTTCCCCATCCTAAAATGCTATAACCAGAAGATTTCAAAATAGTGCTGATTGATATTTGTGGGCTTCATTCCCTCTAAGGAATGAACTAAAGAATACAACTCTAAGGAACGTGTCACACAGGTAATATAGTCACATTGCTGTGACCATTCAAGACTTCTACTCTTTCTCCTGAAAAAGGACAGGAAGTATCAGTCATATTTATAGATTTCATGAGATCTAAATACAATTCTCTGAAGACAGAAGACACCTAATCTATTGGTCAATCTCAGTTTAGAAAAACCTAACCCACTGAAGTAACAGGCCAAGATAAAAACTGAACTGCAAACGCCACATTTATAGAAACAGCAAGATTTTTTTCTATTTCATTTTTTGTACTTCATGAAAAAAAGCCCAGAACTCTACCCACGACACACACATATGGTTTGCATAAAGAAGGAGATGAACACATTCTAAATTCTCTAGATATGAGGTTGCTCAAACCGAATTCTGACTGCACTGATGCTCAGGAGGTAACAAAGGAATAGGATTACTTACAGATTTAATAATTTGTTTTTAAAGAAGTAATTTCTAGGCAACAGCTGTCCTTGATAGTCCTCCATTTTTTATGAAGCAATTATTTTTAAATATATCTATTTATTTATAGTCCATGTACACTTCAAGCAGGAAACCAGTCTTCTATGCAGCTAAAAAAACCAAAAATCCCTGTGTTGTTCACCATACATCTTTACAAAAGAGATTAATGAAATTATTCTTTGTTACTCTTACAATTTTGTGTATTTTTCCATAAATCAAGGCCATACTGTTTTACTTTAAATACCTTAACTCTATGCATAAGTATCTCCTACCAATCATTCTGTAGTGTCAAATCAACACAGGTAGTTCATTTCACAACGAACACTTATGCAAATACGGCACAGAGATGTACTTACTTCATTTCAGCCAAACAACTGCTAACACACAGAAACCATTTCAAAGATGGCAAGTAACCATCATCTTTATCATTTTGCCATCCATCCTTTTTGTCTTAGACTTCCATGATTACTGAAATTATCATCTATAAACAGCATGAAATTATTTTCTCTAACCATTTTTCCAACTGAAATAGAATTCAAAATTTTCATTTTGCATCTCAGACAATTAAGCACATTTCTAGTAAACAAGCAAATAAATAAATAAATAAATTTAAAACTGTATTTCTGAAATGTTGCAGAAGCAACCACCTGAGTGAATGCTCAGATGTACCCAAAACCATAGCAGTTTAACTAAAATGAGCTTAGAGAAGTCTAGTGAAGAACAAAACTAGTAAATTTATAAATAAAATCCCCTCTTTAAAGAAAAAGTTCATAAGGCTAGATTGGGTTTTGTGTTGTTTTTTTTGGTTTTTTTTTACTAATTTTCTCATTTATGCATTTTTACCAGTGTTCCTCCTTTACATCAGATGCAAACATTTGATGAATACAGTTTTCACTAATCATGTTCTGAAGTTTTGCTTCCAAAATTTTCCATCACCACACCAGATCATAGGCAAATGAAAAAAAAAAAATTCTGCAACATATACAAATATGCTAACATCACAGACTCCTAAACTAAGTAAGTACATTTTATTGTGACAATTACAAGTGCTTCAGCTAAAAATTTGACAAATATCAGCCAGCACTTGTATAGCAATGTTATGCCACCTACCCTTCTGTTTTAGAACAATTCACAGGAGCACTGCTCAGTGTATGAATTCACCTGTGCTACTGTATAAGCATCTGCCTGCCTGCTTGCAGGTAAAACACTTCCTACTTCTTACTTTATCTGCTCTTTTATGTAGTTATCCAAGCCTCAAGACACATGACCTTGTATTAGGTGGAAGAAGGTAGTTCATACTAAAAGAAGATGACTTGTGCTATTTACTGTTTAAAAAAGAAATCTCGAGATGAGTTTCTATTAGTATAAAATTTAAGAAAAACTTGTCTCATTTTTCAGTACATTCCCCCAAGTCAGTCATCATTTCAACACCAGTTCTTAAGCTGCCCTGTAAAGCTCTTGAACATTGCTCTTTTCTGCAGTGTCTGAGTTCATATGGATATTAAGAGTACGAAAACTGCAATTTTTACTAGGACTATTTCACTTCTTCCCACTTTAAAGAAAAATAACTGTACCTGATGTTAAGCATCTCTTCTATGTTATTAGGGTAAAACTCCTGAGATTGCTAGGTAACTGGTAAAGTACACATGAAGGTCATCAGCTTGGGCAAGCGATGCATTTCTTTATGGACATTGGATGGTTGACATAGCTTCCTTGTTCACTGTATTTATGATGAGGGGTGTGTTCCTTTACACAGCATCTACACTGGATGGGCTCTAACAGAAAAAATGCCCAAACTAAGCATTGCTCTGATCTCTAAGTGGGATGCTGGGAAGCAACAGAAGAAAACCTGAATAATATTTATGACAAAGACTAGAATATATCAAGAAGGCAGCAGGAGATTTTGATACTTGGGGCAGGAAGAAAACATGTTGAAGAATGTCGTGAAAACACAGCATTGCTTAAACACCTAAGAAGGTGTTTGGATTGGTATATTGATACCGATCCAAGTCACAGAATAATCTCTTGTAATAGAAAGTACAAGATTTTAGAACAGTCGTTTTATTCTCTGACCACAGCAGCAAGAACAAAGAACCCACACACAAAAAAAAATTTAGAAGTGCTGTACACAAAAACTTTAAAGACAGATATAAATGTGGATCTTCAAAGACATGGTAGTACTCAATTCCTAGAGAAATCTTAACAATAGACAAGCAAGTCCTAAGGTTTTAAAGTGCTCTTTTACTAAAATTTTTCCTTCATTAAAAATGCTGTTCCTGTTTTCAAGAAATGGAAAGTGGAAATATTTTAAGAACACACCCACTTAGTAGTTCTGAGAAGTCTTCAGACTATAAAAGCAGTGCTTAGGAAGCAAAACCAAAGGTACAAAAGTGTTATTAATCTAACTGGGACAATGCACTATACAATTCCAAACCAACAGTCAACTAAAGTACAAGTGCAAGCAAAAGTGCAGACAGGGAAGTTAAGTGTATGACTTAATCTTGAAGTGCATGTATTCAGGACTTTAACTCTCTTACTTTTAAAACCTATAAAAAGCTTACACATTGCCAAAAAAGTTAGCAGGCCATCACCATTGATCATTTTCCCTTTGCTCTCCTTATATAACAAAAAACCTCAACATACAAAAATAATGCAGTGTAACATTTCTAGGTCAGCAAAGTTAAGAAGTCTTTCCAACAGTTTTTGCCCCATTGTTGCTCACTTCGTGTCTCAGGAGACTGAATAAAAAATGTTACTAATTCTTAGTCCTTCTTAGGACTGTTACAGTTTCTGTTACAGATACAGAAACAAAGGAGCAAAAAACACCTATTGCTCTGTGTGACCTGCTCTAGCTACCCAGGAAAATGATGCCACACTGCAAAGTGAGGGTGAAAGGTGCCTGTACATTTTGATTATTTGGCTATTTTAAAAATACTGTTTCTATGGTGTGGTGGAGCTCCACTTCACGTTTTTGAGCCAGGCCACATTTCCCAGAAGTACACAAAGAACCACCTAAAGGCTTTCTGTAACCGACTTGCCATTAGAGTGGAAGAACTGCCTCTGAGCCATCAAAAAGTATGCACCAGCTGCCATCTCTGCAGTGGTTCCCTACTGCCATGCTGCAAGCACTCCAAAAGGGGCTTTTTCCTGCCCCCACTACTCGAGCTTTCGGTATCAGATGCATGCTCTGTTCCTCCCTGTTCCTTCCATACTGATGAAGGAAGCTGGAAACAGTATGGTCATCAAATCTCGAGCTGATTTTGGAAACAAAATTCATCCAGCCTTCTTTAACTATCCCACAAATAACCCTTAAAAATGCCCGACATTTCTGTGGGCTGTAAACTGCAAATAGCATCCCGAGATGTTTGCCCTGCATGCAATGCATTACAATTTGCCATGTGGGAACATGGAATCAAATACTACATGGTTTAAAATTATGCAAGCACAGTAAGAAAAGTAACACCATTTAGACCTCATGAAGTTAAATGGAACTCAGTTATATTTTATTTTACCCTACATGACAGGAAGAAATGAAGGCAAAAAAGGAAAAAGGTATTTTCTCAGATAACACTAGTCAATTTTGTGGTATCAGTCTCAGGGAGAAAAAAAACTACCAGTTTTCTCAGCTGCTTTGTTCATGTCTGTCCTGTGTTACAGTAAGAAGACTCAAGGGCTACAAAATAGAGAGAATTGGCTGTACAAGAAAAGCTGATAAACCAAAGTAGAATTTTGTAGTGCATGTTTCTGAATAATAAATGAAAGGACTAATGCTTGAGATAGGCACACTGCAGTTGATTAAAGAGTACACTATCAGAAAGTCAAGGCTGTTACCCTCCAAAAGGAGGAAATGAACACACACATACATGAACAGCACTCTACTCAGCTTCAGTATGCAGTTGGCACCCCTGCACCAGTAAGCAATCAAGCTCTGTAAAGTTCCTAATAGCCAGTGCAACCTCTGAGCTACAGGATTCCAAAAATATAGGGATCCCTTGAAGGAAGATGAGCCTGACTACAGATAATGAACCATGAGACTGCTCTCAACTAGCCAAATTCCAAACTACTCAGGCCTTCAAGACCCAAGGACAACAGCCAAAATCGTAACAAAGGAAGAGGTGTTGGTCACCCAGCAGAATAAGGTGATTCAGTTACACAGGTGAGCAAAGAATCACAGAATGGTTTGGGTTGAGAAGGACCTTTCAAGGTCACCTAGTCCAATCTCTCTGCAAAAACTTAGGAGCAATGAAGTGTGGATTACACATGCCTTTAACAATGCCCAGAGCTTCAGGAGGTATATATGGTTCTGTGAACCAGCTTCGAATGCCTCTATAACAGTCAGAAACAAAGAAAAGGCACACAGTATTTGTATTATGGTGATATCTACAACCATGGCCAAAGTCAGGGGAAAAATTCCTACCAAATGCACTAATCTGGTCGATACCTCCAACTGTCGTTTCTGGCCTTAGGAAGTTATGAGCTTGATTTCAGTAGCCTAATTAAACCAATCTCTCTCATCCCAGTGCTAATTCCTTCCAGATGACTGCAATGGGAGTTGTACTGGTGCTGAGTTTGTCCTCTTTTTCCTTTTCTGTTCTATTCTGAGCAGGTAATATAACACAAAGCCAAAACATGAGTGCTCTAAATCCCAATTACTAATTGCAATTTTGTAATCAACAGGATACATGACATATGATCTTAAGTAGACAAAATCAATGAGTCTACCCTGTACCTGCACTGTTTTTTCTTACTATACCAGCATTATACACAAAACTGTTTATCCTGGGGACAATTTTTCCAGAGTTGATCAGCCTCTCCACAAAGTGGTTTTCTTAAAAAAGGTTTATCTGAACCCCCTTAGAAGATGGGCAGGACTGAGCGGCTCAGAAATAAAATAAATAGAAAAACAAACAACAACAACAAAAAAAACCAACCGAAGAGCCAATAAAAAAAGTTAAAAAAAAAGCAAAAAGAAAAAGCAAACCACATACTTACTTTACATTATCATCTTTAACCAGGCTAATAGTGTAAATAGAAAGTTCACACATACCTAAACAAACACACAAAATGTAGCATACACCATCATTCAAAATGCCTTTTGTAAACATAATGTATCACTTTTAAAAAGACAAAGTACCAAGGAGCTCCAAAAAGTAAACCTAATATAGCAGCTATGGTAAAAATTTGTAAAAAGCTTGATGTCTTCTGGGAAAACATGAGCAACCCTGTAACTACAGGACCAGAGAAAAGAGCAAACCAAACACATACAGAGAAATGTGGATCACTCTGCAAGCAGCAAGGCACTCCTCAAGCCTCACTGCTCAAAAAGCCAGGAAGAAGCAGAACTCAAAGCAGCATAAACTGGAATGCTCTCCCCACATCTATTATTTGTTTTGAAATTCTTAATAACAGCACTGGCCTCTTGCATGGAAAGTGTAGTCAGCAGACAGTCCACAGGTATGGACGAGTAAAGGTCTAACCTGTATGTTAGGTCATGCCATTACTAACAGGAACCGATTCAAAATAAGGCAGTGCCAACATAATTTCTTGTGTTTGCAACAAAGAGTCCCCTGTAACTAGAAGCATATGGCTGAGGCTCTGTTTATGGTGCTTCTCTACTTTGCCCAAATCAGATATTTCACATTAATCAACACAAAGTTCAGTTGTACTGGGAAACAAAAAACATTAGAACATTCTTTTAAGCTAATGCAAACGTGAGTCCTGTGGAAAACTATGTGATCTGCACGACACAGTGAATCAAAACATCGTCCTATTAGTACCAAATTAGGGTAACAAAATATTTAAAATAATTGCTTACATAACTATTCTAACAGCTGGAAAAACAAATAATCGTTGTGTTCACTGTGGAAATCAAGTTATTATCTAGCTTAGTTAATGTCTTGCTGAGACTTTTAAGCTTTACTTTTGTTTCCTCTTTAAAATGCAGTTAATACCCACCACGGATATACAGTGCTATATGGTTACTGATCAGTCAGCTGTAGTTTTTCTAATAAAAAACCAAAACCCTTGGGGTTTTGACATCTAAATTTAAAAAGCAGCTTCTTATTCGATCTCCCCAACGATTTTTCTTTTGTTAATAGGAGATATATTGCCACAGTGTAAAATACCTTTTTTCATTGTATTAAAAATATGGTTTGTATCTTACTCAAGAGCCTCTTTTACAACACGACACACGTGTACTAGTTTTACTGCTACTGCTACAGGTCTCTTGGAATCAGAAGGCAGCTGAAAACACCTCACAGCAAAAATCAATATCACAATGACAGTGGCCTATTCAATTCTGATTCGAAGATTTCAAACAGACCAAAATTAACACTCTAGCATGTAAATTTTGTGTATTGTTCTTTCACCTGAAAACACTCCAGTATGCTATAGAACATAAAAAAATTATTAAACCCANCTATAGAACATAAAAAAATTATTAAACCCATTCATTAAAAGCCTAATTCTGCAGATTTCATAAACAGGTAACACTGCTTACAGTAATAACTTCGTCATGTGCTTAAACTGTTAAGGCCTTTGTTCCACATGCTGATGAAAGTTTCACTTGTTTTAATTTTTAAAGACAGCATTTCTTTAAAGCAATCATGTCCATTGGGAGACACAATGAGAAGGACCTGTTTCTTTAAACTGAGGAAACCCCAGCAATTTTCCCGGTTACTAAAACCTATTTGTAAATATAATATTTTTATAACACAGAG
>VZRX01006439.1:5397-28222 GCA_013398075.1 Notiomystis cincta
TGTCCATGGGATGTGTCCCTGTCCATGGAAGGTGTCCCTGTCCATGGGATGTGTCCCTGTCCATGGGAGGTGTCCCTGCCCATGGGATGTGTCCCTGTCCATGGCAGGGGCTGGAATTAGATGGGGTTTTAGGTCCCATCCCACCCAAACCACTGAAGTGCCCCCCATGGATTGATCCCCAAGGAATGGGATGAGAAAAGCAGTGCTGGCTAAGGAGTTTCTCGGAATTGTCACAGATCTGGCAGGTGAGAGAATTTGGGAAATGCCCCCAAACCCTTTTGATTATATCACAGGAAATATTTTTCAAAGGATCTCCAGCCTCTGGCTCCAGAGCCAAGCAGCTGTGGAGCTCCAAGACCTCTCCATGCCCTGCTCCAAAGAGCAGCAGCCACCCCCAACAGTTGGCATTTTCCACAATTCCAGCTCTGCATTTCTCCATTTGCTGCCCTAAGGAGCTCCCTCCTGCCAGAAATTTTCTTCCCATGCACGTGTCCAAAGATTATCAGCTCGGCTTTGTTAGAACTGACAGACAAAACTCGTGGTTCTCCAGATTGGTGCCTGAAATGTTGGAGTTAAAGCTCTTTTCTGACAACTTCCCAGTTTTTCTATCAGCTGAAATCCCCGTGTGTCCCAAAACTGGACTCACTGGTTGAGAGCTGTTCTCACAACCAAAGCACAAATGAAAGATTCATAAATGATTGACTTTTCTGCCCAAATCACAAAGCTGGGGAAAGTATTTTGAGAGAAATCTGAATTTTGGTGAAGTATTCCTTCGAATTAATCACAAAACTTGAATTTAAGAGTTGCCCAGTACAGCTCTCTTCGTTTTAGGTTTCTCTCAAGTCTTTTCAACTCGTCTTTAAAAGAAATGTTCAGTTTTCATAATAAAAAATGTGGTATTTAATCCAAATGTTTTTCACAAAACCATGGAAAGAATCTCGACAGCTCAGGATTAGAACCATGGAATCATGGAATGGTTTGGCTTGTGAGGGACCTGAAAAATCATTTAATTTCCCTCCTGTCCTACAGGAAGCTGGAGGTGGGTGCTGGTGGCCAAAGCATCCATGGCAAAGAAAAGCCAGGAAAATCTTCTGGAATGGATAAATCTCAGGAGCCAGAACAGCCAAATATCCCAAATATCCCAAATATCCCAAATATCCTTTCCATTGTTCCAAAGAAGGGAGAACAGGTGGGAATGCTTTGCCTGTGACAGGACCTGTGGTCAGCACTTTTGCACCAGAGCTGGGTCCCAGGGCTGCTGCCTCAGCCTGGGCTGGACACACAGAAGGGGGAATTAAAAAGCACCAGAGCTTGAAATCAAAGTTATCTTTAAACAATACAAATGGAGGGAAGTTGGAATATTTGGCTGTTCTGGAATATTCAGCTGTTCTGGCTCCTGAGATTTATCCATTCCAGAAGATTTTCCTGGTTTTTCTTTGCCATGGATGGTTTGGCCACCAGCCCCCACTTCCAGCTTCCTGAAGGACAGGGGAGAAATGAGGAGATTTTTAAGGTCCCTCCCAACCCAAACCATTCCATGATTCCATGGTTCTACTCTTGAGCTGACAGGAGACTTTTATTTGCCATGGATGCTTTGACTGCATCCACCTCCCTTCTGCCTCCCCAGAACATCTTCTTCAGACAATAAAAATGGAGGAAAGTTGGAATATTTGGCTGTTCTGGCTTTTGAGAGTTACTAAGTTCAGGAGATGTTTTGTCCTGGAATATTTGGCTGTCCTGGAATATTTGGCTGTCCTGGAATATTTGGCTGTTCTGGCTTTTGAGTATTACTAAGGTCAGGAGATGTTTTGTCCTGGAATATTTGGCTGTCCTGGAATATTTGGCTGTTCTGGCTGTCGAGAGTTTTCCATTTCAGGAGACTTTGTTTGCCAGGGATGCTTTGCAGGGCTGTTCCTGCCCTCAGCTAAAATGGGAACAAGCAACTGCCCCGAGGCAGAGCAGATTTCAGGGTTTATGGGGCAGCTGTGGGGCTGCAGCTTCCCCCACTTCACTGCTGGACTGGGCTCATGGCTGGACTCGAGGATTTGAAAGGGCTTTTGCAACCTCATTTCACGATTCTGCAACCGAGGGTGGGAGTTTTTAACCTCCCCTGTGGGAAACGACCACAGCACAGCTTCTCTGAGTGAAAACACCCAGCAAAACCTCACATTTGGTCAGCTGGGGAGGAGGGAGATGTGCAGGGTTTGTGTCTGAGCAGGGGGCTGCCCTGGGCCCGGTGTCTGGGGAATGAGCAGTGATAAGGATGGTGATAACAGAGCCAGCAGGTGTGATAGCAGCCCCACAGCTGGGCTGGGCTGAGCTGGGCTGGGCTGACCTGGGCTGGGGCTGAGCTGGGCTGAGAACTGACCTGGGCTGGGAACTGACCTGGGCTGGGAGCGGACCTGGGCTGGGAACTGACCTGGGCTGGGGCTGAGCTGGGCTGGGGCTGAGCTGGGCTGAGAACTGATCTGGGCTGGGAACTGACCTCAGCTCCCTGCGTGTCCCAGCCTGTCCTGGAGCAGCCCAACACCTTCCAAGCTCCAGCCCCGTGGTCATCCCCAAACCAGGAATGCTCCCACTGTCACCTCCCAGCTCCCCTGGGACCCTTCTGGAGCCTCAAGGTGACATCAGTGACACCTGACAGACACAAGGAGCTTCCTCCTGACCTTGCTGCCTGAATCCTTGTGTCCTCCAAGCCTTTATTTGGGGTTTTTGGTGGGTTTGGTTAATGCTGGGCTCTCAGACCCTCAGCACTTCCAGCTTTATAAAAACTGGGAGCTCAGCCCCCAGCTTGGCACCACCTCCAGCTCATCCCAGAGCTGGGAGTTTGAGTCTTCTGGCAAAGCAGAGGGTTGCTCACAGCACCAGAAACCTCAGATATGAAACCAAACCCACCAAAAACCCCAAATAAAAGCTTTGAGAGTGTAAGATTTCAAACAGCATGACCAGAAAAAGTTCCTTCTGTCTGAGAGAGGAGGCAGCAGAGTGGGAGCTGAGCCCGTGCTCTGGGGGAGGTCTGCTCGGTGTGGCAGGGGGGAGGCAGCTGCCCACGGGCTCAGTCTGGGTTTGGCACTCCAAATTCACCTCCACAGCAGCTCCAGGCAGTACAGGGCTGGTACAGGGCAGAGCTCAGGGGTGGTGGGCTCAGGGCACGTGGGAGAAGCAGCTTCTCCCTGGCTCCCTGGAAGAACCCTCATGTTACACGATGCAGAATTTTTTGGGAACACCTGAGCCAAAGGATTGGTGGAAAAGCCCCCAGCCCACTTCAAAGGTGGCCTCGAGAGCCCCCAGAGTTGCAGAGTTCAGTTATGACCCCTGATCCTTGCTGGATTGCAAAGCACCTGCAAAGGCACTCAGAGCTTCTCCTCTCCTGGAATAAAGCAAATCCTGCTTTGGAACGTGGACATTATGAGAAAGTTTCCCTTTGGATGAAAATGGGCTCTTAGGTCCCTTCCAGCAGGAACTCCTCAAGCAGCTCTCAGGGAAGAGAGAATTTGTTGCCATTTGCTGAAGACACCAAGCCCTGAGTTCTCCTGCTATGCAGAAGGAAGAGCTGATGGGAGAGCAGGATTTAGGGATGCCCTTGGTGCTTTAAAGAAGCTGAGCAGTTCCTGAGGATCCCAACCTCCAGCACATTTCCTTCTCTCCCAGACCACCAGCCTCACCAGGAACAGGCTGGAGCCAAATGATTTAAAAAGCAATTACAGATAATTATATATGTGAGATGTGATTAATAAGGCATTCTCAGCCCCAAGCAGGCAAGTCTGGACAACTGATCGCCTTCCTTTGTATCCTGCACCTCTTGGAGCTGTCAGAGCTGTTTCAGATGAGCCAAAGCAACTCCAAATGCACCAAAAGGGACAAATCCAACCCTGTGTGGCAAGAGAGGATCAGGCAGGAAAGGGCAGGGAAGGTCTGGGGTGAACCAAATGAAGAGGCCTCTGACCAGGGGTGGTTGGGCTTGATGAGATTAAAGGTGTTCTGTGGTATTAATGATATCCTTGTGGATCATCCCTCAGTCCAGCTGAGGGTATTCCATGGTTCCCAGAAAGTGGACTGGGTGTTGGGGGTGGGCTGGCAGAAGGGGGGAAGGACTTGGCCCAGAATAAAGCAGCAAAGCCAAGGAGCCAGCAGAGGACTCAGGAATGGCCAGGGAGGGCAGGAATCCTGGGGGAAGTGCTGGGCAGGAGCCCCTGTGTTTACAGTAGGTGCTGCTGAAAGGTGTCTTGAAGAAAGACAGCAATTAACAGGCCTGCAAAAAAAAATGGCTTCTTTCCACAAAGAGCCTTTTAAGTCTGTTTTTCGGGCCACTTTAAGGGTTAATGTTTA
Organism: Notiomystis cincta; assembly: GCA_013398075.1. Taxonomy (NCBI): domain Eukaryota; kingdom Metazoa; phylum Chordata; class Aves; order Passeriformes; family Notiomystidae; genus Notiomystis; species Notiomystis cincta. The sequence goes on from VZRX01006439.1 coordinate 9,727, forward strand.
GCTGTTTATCCGGACTTGTCGGATGTCAGCTCTTTCTTTTGACTCCTAATGGCTTATAGCCATCAGGAGGTGAAGACTCCTCAAAAGAGCTGGTGTCAGGAATGTTTTTTTATGCCCACCAGCACCCACACACCTGCAGGAGCCTGTGCTTGCAGGAGGATAGTTTACATACTTGAACCTGTCTCCCAGGGCCAGGGATATAAACATGAAACCAGATCCCGTCTGCCCCCGCTGCCGGAGGGGTCCCTGCTGCCCCACCCACCCACTGACCACAAGGACCAGCTCGGCTCGGGCCCTGCTGCCCAGCACTGCCCAGCACTGCCCTGCACTGCCCAGCCCTGCCCAGCCTNCAGCTCTGCCCCAGCTCTGTCCCAGCACTGCCCAGCACTGTCCAGCTCTGCCCAGCCCTGCCCAGCACTGCCCAGCTCTGCCCCAGCACTGCCCAGCCCTGCCCAGCTCTGCCCCAGCCCTGCCCAGCTCTGTCCCAGCCCTGCCCAGCTCTGCCCCAGCACTGCCCAGCCCTGCCCAGCTCTGTCCCAGCTCTGTCCCAGCCCTGCCCAGCACTGCCCAGCCCTGCTATACACGCTGCTGTTTTAAGGCCATAAAAATGCTCTTCACCTCTGAGTGCTGGGGCTGCTGGTGGGGAAACAAAGGAGCAGCCCCTGGAGCACTCCATCAAAAACCAGCTGGGGCACAAATCAAAGGGAGGACAAAGGCACAGCCCCTAAAGCCATCAGAGCTCTGCTCACTGTGACCTTCCCCAGCCCCGAGGTGTCACCGAGCCCACAGCCACCCAAACAGGCTGAGCAGGTGGGAATTTAACCTCCTCAGGGGTCCCAGGGGCTCCTAAGCAGCCAAAATGGACCCCCTGAAGGGCAGAGAATTCCTCTTCCTCTTCCCCTTCCTCTTCCTCTTCCCCCTGGAAATGCCCCATCCCTGGCAGTGTCCCAGGCCAGGCTGGACAGGGCTTGGAGCAGCCTGGGACAGTGGGAGGTGTCCCTGCCAGGGCAGGGGTGGAACAAGATAAGGTTTAAGGCCCTTCCCACTCAAACCATTCCATGATTCCCTGATTTTATGAAAGAAAGACATCTGCTCCCAGAAGAAATGACTGAGCTCTCCCAGCTCCAGAGCTCTGGGGAGTCAGTAGGGAAATGCTTTGATTTTGAGATTTTGAGAAAGAAATGGAGGCAAAAAAACGTGGAAAGGGATCCTGCTATGATCCAGAAACGTTCTTTGCTTTGCCAAACTGGTTCCTCCTCTCCTGCTCAGGAGGAGTTCCAGTTGTGCTGGGACACCACAGGAAGAGCTTCCCAGTGAGTCTGGAAACAGGAGGTGGCCCTGGGACAGAGCAGCTGCTGCTTCTGTGGGATCACCACGATGGATTTGCATCTGGAATTCCACCAGGTGGAGCAGGCAGAAGGGAATTACCAGGACACAACCTCTGCTGCATCCCAGCAAGAGAAGCTGGGAGACCACCACAGGCTGGAATGAGGAGTCACCACACCAAGAGGAGAATCTGGGGGCTTTCCCGACTGGAATTAGCAGCATCTGGAATGTTTGGGTTGTGTGGTCTCTGCAGAAACACCAGACTGACCCAAAGCCCTCCCTGAAGCAGTGGAGGCTGCTGGATCAGCAGCTCAGGCCCAAGCTGGAAGGGCAGGAGAGGACTGAGCCTGACATCCCTGGGGGATCCCTTCACCTAGGAATGCTCTGAGCTGCCCCGAGGGGGTTGGAGCACAGGAACCTGGCTCTGTCCGTGCCCTGAGTGCCCCTGAGCTCCCCAAAGAGCTCTGCTGTGACACTGAACTCACCTGGAGTTTATCCCACGGAGCACAGCCTGACCTTGCAGGCTCTAAAGCAAATCCAGCTCCAGGTCTCCCTGTCGGTGGAGATGATGCCAGGGAGAGAAACTCCAGGTGGGAGCAGGACCTGGGGCAGATCCCTGCAGCCAAGAGCCCGTCATGGAATCATGAAATGGAATCATGGGATGGTTTGGGGTGGAAGGGACCTTGGAGCCCATCTAGGTCCAACCTATCCATGGGCTGGGACCTTCCACTGGAGAGATGGCTCCTGAGAGAGGAACCTGAGTGGGAGAGCTGGGATGGGTGGGGAATGGCCTGTGGACACCTAGAGAGCACAGGAGTAGCACCAGCAGCTCCTGTGGCAAGGAGTGAGGGCTCATCACCATCCTGATGCCTCAGGATTGCAGCTTTTACATTTTCATGTATTTGTAACCCTGCCATTCTCTAGTGAGTAACTCCAAACTCCACACAGTGTCAGCTGCTGCTGTCCCATTTTGGGCAGGCACAACAATTCCTCTCCAGGCCTGGCAGTCAAAGACACCTGACTGCCTCAGACCCCAAAAATGTAAACAGAAGTGAGGTGGGGGAAGCATTCTTGGGGTCAATGACTTCATTACCTGAAGCTTTAATTGGAAGATTAATCCCCAATATGCAAATGGACCAAACCCATAAAAGTGTGAAAACCTGTGACCCACCACCCATTTTGGGGGTCACCTCTGGCTTTGTCTGCCCTGAATGTACCTGAAGGCCCTTCAATAACTGAACCACTCTTTATTCCATTCACTGTGGCTGGCCTTTGTTTTCAGGTAGCCCCAAAAGGCATTGATCCTCTGGAAAGACCCTTCCAGCCCCTGGAACTTCTCCCTCCAACCCTAAGCTCAACCACAGCCCCAACCAAACCAGTTCAGGCCACCAAGCCCCTCCCAGTGGTGATCCCTCCGTGCTGGCAGACCCTGGGAGCAGCTTTCCTGCTTTCCTGGGCGGTGCAATTAGAGGGAAACTGAAAGTTGTTGAGGGAATGAAGAGTAGGGTCGAGGGGGAAGTGGTTGGGGAGTCTGGATCCTTGGGAAACCCATCCCAGGGCTGCAATCCCTGTCCCAACAGCTGGAGCAGGTCAAGGAAAACCTGGGAAGGGGAGAAGGAGCCAGGAACTCGTCAGCCTCTGCTTGGTGCTTCCCAGGGTGGTGAGAGCAGGAGAGGAAGGGAGAAATTGTGAAAAAATCCTGTCTCCATCCAGAGGAGATGAGAATCTTCCCAAAGAAGTGGCTGTTCAGGCAGGTGGGGTCTGAGCTCATCCCCTGGGAGCAGCCCCAGGCCGACTGTCCCTGGTCAGGGTCACCCTGGAGCACAGGTGGGGGCTCCTGCTGTGCCCCATGGCTGAGGGACCTGCTCTGCAGAGCCATGGAATTGCTTGGGTTGGAAAAGCCCTCTGAGATCTCCAAGTCCAACCACCCCCCAGCACTGCCCAGGCCAGCACTGCCTCGTGTCCCCAAGTGCCACATCCATAGGGCTTGGAAATCCCTCCAGGGATGGGGACTCTCCCAGGGCAGCTGTGCCAGGGCCTGACCATCCTTTTGGGGAAGCAATTTTTCCTGAATTCCCAACCTAAACCTCCTCTGGCACAACTTGAGGCCATTTGCTCTGGTCCTGATGAGGACATGAGGCAGCAGAAGCGAGCACTTGGTCTGAGGAAGATTCAGGCCGAGGCTGGGATTGGATTTGGAGCAGGGAAGGATTTGTCACAAAGAGCTGGGGACAAACTGGTCTCCAGGCCCATGTCCAGGTGGCCAGCAAGGGCAGGTTCCACCAGAACTGTGGGGTGGCAGATGTGTCCCTCACGTGTGACAGAGTCAGACTGGCAGCAAAGCCTGAGGAGATCCTTGTCCTCCACTGCTCACCCGAGGCCTGTCCTGGAGCAGGGACACCTGGCTGCCTGGAATGGCAGATTCTGGTCCTCTGATGTCAAAACTCAGCTCAGATAAATCCTGTCAGCCTCAGGAGATCCCAGAATAGACCAACACAACCTGACTTCCTGAACTCCTGCAACTCCCAGGCAGGGCTGCAGCCATGGGATCTGCAGGAACCAGGATAACTGGGATGGCACGGCCCCTGTCCATCCATGGGGACAAACTCTCCCCATCCAGCTGTGGGAATCCACAGGAACCAGATCTTCCCTCAAGTCCTACTTGAACTGTGTCAGTGTTCAGCCACTCGCTGTCATGTAAATCCAGGGGGTCCTGCTCAAAGAAATCTCATGGGCAGCAAAGAAGAGTTGTGGGATCACCTCTTCATTGGAGGTGGAGAACAAAGATTGCCTTGGTCAACAAGGGAAAGGCAAGAAGATAAACCAGAAGATAAACCAGAAGACAAAATCAGAAGACAAAACCAGAAGACAAAACCAGAAGACAAAACCAAAAGACAAAACCAAAAGACAAAACCAAAAGACAAAACCAGAAGACAAAACCAGAAGACAAAACCAGAAGATAAACCAGAAGACAAGGAGATAAGGCAGGAGATAAGGCAGGAGATCAGGTGGTTCAGCCCTCAGGAGAGGAACCTCAGATGAACCTCTTGGTGCTCCCGAAGCCACCAGAGGAAACAATCTCCAAGGCACAGCTTGAATGCTCTTCAGGCTTTGGGAGACACTTCCCACTGAGCTCCCTGCCAGCCCTCCAGGACCTCGTGCCACTTCCTTGCTGAGAGCAGCTCCTTCCAAGCCCAGCCTCCATCCCAAGGGCTCCCAGACTCCCAGGAAACCGTTCCCCAGCCCCAGAAGCAAAGCAGAACTTCTCACTTCTCAAACATTTTTCCCCATGGCAGCTGGCAAATCCCTTCCCTGGCTTCTCATCCAACTTGGACAAAATTACTGCAGAGAATCCCTCCTGCTCCCCTCCCCCCATGCAGAGCAATCCCAAGGGAGGGATGGTTCCGTGGGGACCCCCTGCTGGATTGCATCTGATTTCCCTCCTAAGTATGGAATGGGGAAGCGTCTCGAGGGCTACGGCTGTGACCTCCATACAGCTCTTTTGTCAAGTGCCATTTCATTAAAAAATCAGCCTTTTAACTGTGGACACATTTCAACCTCACCAAATCTGCTAATTATTGACAGTTGGTGAAGAGGAGATTTCACTTGTTCCTCCTGTTAAACTGCATCTAATTAGTAATTACTGGTTCACTGTCATCTTTACTGCAATAATCCCACTGCACATTGGCTCATTAACCTTTTGCTTTTCTAAAGCAGCCTGCCAACAAGATGAAGGCTAAAACAGATTGGAAAACAATAGCTCAGCCTTGGATTTTAGGCTGTTTATTCCCCTTGTCCTGGAGATCCAAAAGGAAGATTATTTTTAAGGAGAGGCTTTCGGCTGCAATCAGCCTCATCCCAGAAGATGCCTCGGTTTGCCCTGAGCAGCACCCAAAAAAAGCCCTTTCAGCTTCCCCCAGGTGAGGGCAGGAGTGCTCAGGTGCTTGAAGGTTTCTCTGCCATTCCCCAGCTCCAAGTCTGCATTCCTCACCTGGCTCTCCCCTTCTCTCTCCCCACCATCCCGCTGGGCACGGGATGACACCAGCTCCTGGTGGGTGCTGCACAAGGAAGATCTGGAGGAGCAGGGCCCAACAGGGTGGAAAAGCAGTGGAGCAACCCCGTGGTTCTTTCTTTTGCTGCTACACTGAATTTCATTTGCACAAGGCCCATTTTCGGTTTGGAGCTGTCACAGCTGTTTCCATTGGCAGTGCATAGCTGAGTAGGAGTTGTCAGTGGGGATGCTGCAGGATTGGGAGAGGGAAGAGATTCCCCGGGGGGCATGGGAGGCAGTTGGAGGTTGTGGGCTAAATGCATTAACTACATGTTTCTCCTAAACTTAACAGCAGTGAATTACTCAATGCATATTGATGGGTTTAGGTACCAGAGTTAACACTATCCTGGGATGACAAGAACGTTTCTCAGCAGCTCCAGCGTGAGTATTCCCAGGGATCCGTGGTTTCGTGGCTGATACGAGGGGTTTATTTTTATAATGTTCTCTTTAAAGCCACAATATCCAGCAACAGGCTGGGATTCTGGAGCACAAGTGGAACTTCATCCCTACAAAAGCCAGGGCTTTGCTCAGCTGGGCACAGGCCCAGGAGAGGCTCGGGGTGCATTAACCTTCCAGCACGTGCAGCTTGCTCACCTCCAGAATTCCCTTTCCCTGACTTTGGTGCCTCTGTTTGCAACCAGAGCTGAGCTCTGATTTCCCTGCAGTTGCTGGAACACAGGAATAATTCCGGAGCAGCTGCAGCTGATGGGACAAAGTGGCTGCGTTTCTCCTGCAGATTTATCAAACCTATTGCAAGGCTTCAGCTCTGCTGCAAAACCAACCGAGAGCCGGAGCCCTGGGGAGAGAGGATCAAAGTGGCCCCTCCAGCTCCTGGCCCCAAACAGGCACCTAAGGGCAGAGCAGCCTCTGTGTTGGCTCCCCAGCTTGCCAAAGGGGTGAATGTGTGGGGAAGGGCAGAGTTTGGCTCACTCACAGCTCTGAAGGGGCTGCTGCTCAGGCCACAGCCACGTGTTTGGAACAGAACTCGTCCCCTACCCCTCGTGGCTGATTTGCTCCCAGCAGGGCTCGGTACAGGAGCGTGGCCCTGTCCTGCTGTGTCCTCGAGTGAGGCCACGGGAAAGGCAAAGACATTCCCACCTGCACAGGGGTCAGTGTTCCAACACCTCAAAATTCCTTCTCTGACAAGACCAAAGCATGGAGTCATTCATGGCAAAGACCTCTGAGGGCATCAAGCCCGGCCCCTGAAGTCCATGGTGTGGTGAGGAGAGCCCAGGAGCTCACAGGGTTTGAGAAACATTCCCTGCAAGGAGCCTTGGATTTCCCAGCCCAGGCTGGGAAGGAACAGATCAGGGGAGATGGTTCCAGGTGAACCACTGGCTTTGCTCACTTGAGCATCCCCACAGAAACCTCCAAAGAGATTCTGGAGAATGGGGGGAATGTCCTTTACAAACACTCATGTTTACAGAAAATGCCAGCATAATGGGAAAATAGGCTGGGAGAGCTGGGAATGTTCCCCTGGAGAAGGGAAGGCTCCAGGGAGAGCTCAGAGCCCCTGGCAGGGCCTGAAGGGGCTCCAGGAGAGCTGGAGAGGGACTGGGGACAAGGCCTGGAGGGACAGGACACAGGGAATGGCTTCCACTGGGAAAGGGGAGAGTGGCTTAGGTGGGATCTTGGGAAGGAATTCCTGGCTGGGCTGGAATTCCCAGATTTGCTGTGGCTGCCCCTGGATCCCTGGGAGTGTCCAAGGCCAGGCTGGATCCCTCTGGGACAGTGGGAGGTGTCCCTGCCCACGGATGGGGTGGCCTTGGATGGGATTTGAGGCCCCTCCAACCCAAACCACGCTGGGATTCTGAGCCTGATCAGCCCCAGCTGCCCAAGGAGCCCCTGATCCCTCAGTGAGAGCAGATGTGGGGCCCAGCTGTGCAGGGGGTGTCAGGCCCATGGAGCAGTGCTGGGACCACCAGGCAGAGCTCTGGCAGGATCTGGGAGGGCTCTGGGAGGGCTCCTTCTCCTGGCAGGGTGTGTGGGCAGCACACGTCATCCTGTCTGATCCCTGCTCAGCACTGATTCATGTTTGCCCTGCTGAGAACAGCTCAGCTGCCTTCTGAAGGTCACTCCCAACAACACTTCCACATTGCCTGGTGCCTGCAATCCAAACATCCTCCGAGGCAAGGCACACCTGAATTTTCCCTGTGGGTTAGAATTCATTCAGCTGCTAAAATCAATGGGATTTTCCCTGCTGGAATATCAGCTACTGCACAGGAGAAGTTTTCTGGCACCCAGAAAGGCACAAATCCAGAGGGAGGTGTCCCTGTCATGGCATGGAATGAGGGGGTCTTTAAGGTCCTTCCAGGCCACCCAGTCCCAAATTCTGGGACTTTGGGGCAATGGTGGCAATGTCACCTTTGGGAGAAATGAGGGTGGTGGCGCCTGCTGTGGTCTCACATCCCTGAGTATCCTGAAAGATTTTTTTCCTGGAAATAGGGAGGAAATGGAAAATTTCCAGGAAAATTGCACCAGGAAGGTTTAGATCAGGTATCAGGAAGGAATTCTTCATGGAAAGGGTGGTCAGGCCTTGGAAGGTGCTGCCCAGGGCAGGGGGAGTCCCCATCCCTGGAGGGATTCCCAAGCCCTGTGGATGTGGCACTTGGGGACAGGGGGCAGTGGTGGCCCAGGCAGTGCTGGGGAACATTGGACTGGATGGGCTCAGAGGGCTTTTCCAACCTGAAAATCCCCCTGGCTCTGGGAAAGGAGCAGAAGGGAAGCTCTGTGCCCCAGCCTCCTCCCCACGGGCAGCTTGGACGTGCTCCAGGCTCTACCTTGAGCAGGTGTGAGATCTGGCAGTGCTCCTCAGCCTTCCCCAACCAGAGCCCTGGAGCAGAACCTGGGATCAGAGCAGGAAGCTGATGGCCAGGGAGCTGAGGCTGAGCTCCTGCCAGAAGGACTGCCAGCTCTGGGGATGCACAGAGCCTGGGGGAGGCAGGGAATCACACAGCTCCTGCCACTGGGGCTTGTGCAACTTCTGACTGCAGAGCTGTGTCTGCTCCTGATGGAAGGGCTCCAAAAACGATGTTGACTAATTAGAAAAAGTTTAAGGAAGAGCCATATGAATCATTAAAGCTTGAGCAAACACGTCTTTTAGCAAGAGACTCCAAGACTGAGAGAAATTCAGGTTCTTAGAGAGAAGGGACAGTTTCCTCTCAGCCTGGAGACAGCAAGAAGGACAACAGAGAATTCCCAACACATTTGTCAGTCAGCACACAAGTGCACAGCAAGATTCCCTGGCTGGAAGTCATGGATAAACCCATCCAGACTGGAAGGATGTGAATTAACCTGCAGACAGTGCCACAAACTCCTGATCAGCTCTTCCAGGGAACACAGAAAGAACTGCAGCAGAGTCCCTGTTTGACAGAGGCTTTATCCCTCAGGAGTGGTGACCTTCCCTGGAAATGCACAGATTCACAACCTGGAAAAGCTCCAGTCCCCAGAATTAATGACTGACAAATCAACCCCCCTGAGCAACCACTCAGCTGAACTGGTCCCAGTGATTGGTCATTCCCGGTCTCCTCGGACAGTTTTCCTTTGCTCACCCCCAGGGTGATGAGATGAAGAAGGAAAAGCCCTCAGAGAAGGAAGAACATCCACCTCAAATGGATGGTCCAGGCTCCTGGCTTCATGGACAAAGCTTGGGTTCAATATTTTACCTCCCAGGAAACTCCACTGGGGTGGGAGAGGGGCCTTCCCCTTCAGCAACACTGAAACCAATTCCATCCGGGAATGGAGGGCCCCCCAGGGATGGGGTGGTACCCAGGGAGGAAAGAGGCCGTGGTTTGGAAGCCCTGTGAGCCCCCCAGCACTGACCTCAGACATCTGTGGGAAGAGGCTGATGGCCAGGGGCAGGGCCAGGCCAAAGGCAGCGAGGCACACGAGGCTTTGGACCGGGAGAACCATCCGGGGACGGGACCTCAGCAGCGACGTCCTGCAAGGGAGAGGCTGGGTCAGAGCGTCCCACACCCGATCCCCTGGAGCCGCCGGCCCCCTCCCGGCTGCCCTCGGGCCCTTCAGAGAACCATGGAATGGGTGCGGTTGGAAGGAACCTGGGAGAGGAGCCAGTCCCACCCCCTGCCCTGGGCAGGGCACCTCCCACCCTCCCAGGTCCGCGGAGCCCCCTCCAGCCTGGCTGGGACACTCCAGGGCTGGACACCTCTTTCCCAGCAGGTCATCACCAACCTCCCCCACACAGCCCCCAGTTCCACCCAGCCCAGCCCAGCCCACACTGGGGTGACCCGGCCACAGGTGACACCTGCAGCAAGGTGGAGCCAATGCCCAGCGAGCAGAAGGAAATCAGGTCCTTGAGAGGCACTGGGAGCTTTGGAAAAGGCACTGGAAAAGGCACACACAGCTTCATGAATGGGTAATAGAGCTGTAAACTTGACAATCCCTTAATTTGTTAAAAATCCAACATCTGCAGTGGGTGACAAGGACGTTTTAACATTTGCTGCTCCCAGGGGACGTTTATGAGTTCAAGACTTGTGATACCTGCAAGGTCAGGTGCTGGTGATGGCCCAAAAGTGACCCTCCTGATGGAATTAACACCAGAAAACTGGGAAAAGTTTGGCTGCTGGAAGCTGGGATATTAAATATATTCCAGAACATGGGACCTCAGGCTGTTTACCAGTTCCTGAGGGATTTACTCTGAAGCCATTTACAAAAAGGATCTCTATCATTCAACTGAAAAAATGAGGCTGTAAACCAATAACCAGTTTTGTTGGAATGTTCAGTGTGTAGGAGCAATGTGGGAAGGGAGGGGATTTGCTGCTGGGTTATTTAGGAATGGCTGGAGCTGGGTCAGGGCAGGGTTAGTTTGGATCTCAGGGAAAGGTTTTTCCCCAGAGGGTGCTGGCACTGCCCAGGCTGCCCAGGGAATGGGCACATTCCCAACTCTGCCAGAGCTCCAGGAGGGTTTGGACAGCGCTGCCAGGGATGGACAGGGTGGGGTTGTTGGGGGGTCTGGGCAGGGACAGGAGTGGGACTTGGTGATCCCTGTGGATCCAGCTCGGGATATTCCATCATTCCATGATCTCCTGGGGAACACCTTCCCTCTGGGGCGGTCACAGGAGCTCTCCTTGGGCCAGGGAAGCTACAGGAGATGACACCAACCCCTGAACACCCCTGAACCGTTCCCAATCCAAAGGGCACCATTCCCAGTGCCAGCCAGCCCCTCCCAGCCCAGGGCTGGCCCTGCCCTGCCCCAGCACGGGTTTGCAGCCAGGTCAGAGCCCAGGTCAGCTCAGCCCCTTGCTCAGGGCCGGTGCCAGCTCCAAACACACCTGGGGGATCCGAGTGGGAACCGATCCCCTCTCCCTGCTGAGAGCTGCCTTCACCCCAGGAGCCTGGGGGACGTGGGGAGGGCAAACAGCAGGGCCTGGGCTCCTCCAGCAGCTCCGCTCCTCGCTAATCAGCTCTCGAGACACAGTTGGTCCTATCAGCTCGTGCTGTGAAAGTCAAGCTTCTGTTCTCCAATATTGAGCTGCTGGTGCTGCACAGAGCACCACTGAATGTCAGAAACCCTCAGAGGAGCAGGCAAGGCTTTGTCCAAGGAGGACAGCAGTGACCTGTCTCAGCAGGACAGCAGGAGACCTGTCCAAGGAGGGGAGAATGAGACCTGTCCAAGGAGAAAAGGTGACCTGTCCAAGGAGGAGAGCAGGAGACCTGTCCCAGCAGGACAGCAGTGACCTGTCCCAGCAGGAGAGCAGGAGACCTGCTCCACCCTCTAACACCTGCCCCGTTGCAGGACTGCCATGGATGAGCTGTGATTGTCCCTGGGATGCACAGGGGCAGCTCCTGGAGCTGGATTTTGTCCTGCTGAAGCTGCTGTGATCCCTGAGAGCCCTGGCTGGGACAATGCCAGGAGCTGCACCCTCCAGACCTGCCCGGGGTTCGCTCCAGAGCCGAGACATCGCTGCCTCCACCGGCCCTGCCATCCTCATTTGGAACTGCACCCTCTGTAATTACTGCACCCTCTGTAATTACTGCCCTGTCGGGGACCTTATAATCACCCAAGGAAAACCTCAACCAATTTAAAATGATCCCGGGTCCAGCCCCCAGGTGTGACTTCCAGGGGTGCTTCCAGCTCAGGCCAGTTCAAATTACAAGGGCCGACCTCCTAATTAGGAAGAGTTACGGCTCGATTTAAAAAGGAGAGCAGACTAATTAACACATGTAGTGTAATGTCTTAATTGGGATTCAGATTGGAGAATTTGTGTGGTTCAGAATAAATGACTCATAATTAGCCAAGAGGTCCAGTTTTCTCCTGTCCCTGGGATCCCTGCTCCCGACACCGAGCTCGGAGGGATGGGGAGTTAAATATTGCATTTTGTGAGCTGTCAGCTGCAATGCAAATCCCTCTTTTCACCCATTAACCCCCCTTGGAAGGGAATGACGAGGAGCTTCCAAAGGGTTTCACTGCAGAGGATCAGCACAGATGAAAAATAAATAAAATTAAAATCCATTTGGTGAGGAGGGATTTCGTTTACAGCAGTGCCCTGTGTGCTCTGCCAAAGGGAGAGGTCTGGACCCTCAAAGCCCCCTGACAGCACAACTCTGGCAGCTTCTGGAGCCTTAAAAATCCCAGGATGAGGAAGGCTGGGAGGGAGGTCACCCAGTCCAACCTCCCTGCTCAAGCAGGGTCGCTGGAGCACAGAATTTGGGATTCTGTCCAGGTGGCTCCTGAGTATCTCCAGAGAGATTAAAATTTGAATTACTGAGTATGTCCAGAGATGTTCAAAAGGCAGAAGATGTTCAAAAAGCAGATGAAGGAGCCTGATTTATTCACAAGAGCAAAGCCCATCCCACCCAACCATAACCCTACAGAATTGGTGCTGTTTCACAGGAGAACAGGAGTTTTAGAGAAGTCACCACACACACAGGACAGGAGCAGCTTTGGAATTAAACTCTGGCTCAGGTTATTCAACAACTGGAAAGTTTGCACCAAGAGGTCTCACACTGGGAAGCTGCAGAAGGCAAGAGAATCCTGGAATCATGGAATGGCTGGGGTTGGAAGGGACCTTAAAGCCTATCAGGGACACTTCCACTGTCCCAGGGTGATCCAAGCCCTGTCCAGCCTGGCCTTGGGCACTTCCAGGGGTCCAGGGGCAGCAAATCTGGGAACCTGATCCAGGAATTCCTCCCTAAGACCTGATCTAAACCTCCTCTCCCTCAGCTTGAGACCATCTCCCCTTGTCCTTCCACTCCCTGCCCTTGTGGAAATCCCTCTCCAGCCCTTTGCAAGCCCCATCTGACAGGTTTATTTTATCATCCCCAACTTTAAAAGCCAATATTTTTGTCTCATCACCATAACTGATCCACGTTTCTCCCCTGACCTTTGGATGGCAAAGAACAGCAACTTCTGCAACACTTCCCTCCTCCTCTGTTTTTCTTCCAGCTTTGCTCCTTCACCCCTTCAAACCCCCTAATGCCCCTTCCTCCTGCAATTTCCCTTCCCAAATGCTGCTGAGAAGACACCAAAAGGGGCAGGGGGACGCTGGGAGCGCTGAGGCTGAGGGATGCCCACGGCTCCGTGCCGGAGCGCGGTGTCCGTAGGTACAAACACACGCAGACAGTACATCTGCTGCACAGAGACAGAGTGTTGTAGCTCTTGTAAATACACCTTCATTCAACTTTCATCACATTGTTCATTAGTGGTTTAAATTTTGCATAATTTGGCAGCTGCCTCTGGCGTTTTTCAGGAGGTGCTGTAATTTATTCCATATGGAAGTCAGGCGCTGCACTCGGAGGGAGTTATCGGGTGCACTGAACCGGGGCTCTGTTTGTCGGGGAGGAGGTGTCAGATGCTAAACTAAACATGACAGGAGTGAACCCAAGCCTCCCAGCTGACAGATTCTGTGGGGTTTCTGCAGTGTTTGCTGTAAACAGGTTCAGAGGCAGCGCCGACACCGCGAGACGCCGGCGCCGCCGCGGGGCACGGGGAGCGCCGGGGCTGGAGCTGGGGAGGGATCCCGAGGCGCCCCAAGGTATCCCAAACTCTCCAGAACACCCCTCTGATGTGCTGGGGAAGTTTGGGATCCCCAGATCCCAGTTCTGCTGAGCCTGCCAGGTCTCTCTGGCAGCTTTTCTCGCTCGTCCGGGGTGGTTTGGGGAACTCGGAGCTCCACCGGTGAGCAGCAGCTCTGCTGTCCCACCCAGCAGGGCCACCGTGTCCCCAGCCCCAGCCCTGCGCCCCTCCAGGGGACACAGCAGGTGCCAAACGAGGCGGGCTGGGCGCTCTGGGCTTGATTGACACCATTAAAGGAGCAGTTTCCGTGTTTACTCTGGGAACAGCCCCAGCAGTTGAAGGTGTCGCTGCCGGCAGCTGCCGAGGCCAAACAAACTTCACCGAGGGCTGAGCTGGACGGGCACTTTGGGGGAAAAGCACCTGTGGGAGCATCCTGCACACACCAGGGAATGTCTCCAGGAAAAGCCCACGGACACGAGGGCCAGGAGGGCCCCCTGCCCCACCCACGGCTCTGCAGTGACACACAGGGCTCGAGCTGAGGAAAATGCCCTTCCAAAAGCACCGGCCAGGAAAATCCATCTCTCCCGGTGCCACTGACTCAGCTCAGCCAGAGCAGCTCTGCAGCATTGATGCAGCCTGGGAGCACCCTGGTTTTATGGGATTTAGAGGAAAACAGCCCTAGGAAGGGCTGCTCGAGGATGATTTGGACATGGAGAAGAGGAGATGCTCCTCTTTTATGGACACAACCGTTCTGCTCCCGTTTCTCCCTCAGCTCCTGCCCACTGCCAGCACTTCCAGCTTTGTCTCTTCCACAGACACTGCCCAGCAGCTCCGAGGCCTTCTCCAGAGTATCCTGACATTCCCGAGCTCTTGGAACCTTCCCAGCCCTGCTCGGTGCTTCAGAGCCTCTGAAAGGTCCTCTCTGAGGGGCACACAGGAGGTGTAAGGATGTGAGAAGAGCTCAGGTTCTTCACCCTCCACTCAGAGATCCCAAAGTGTCCCCAGCAGATGCTGGAGATGGACTGAGCTTCTCCAGCTCCTGGCCAGACCACAGGAGCCAAAAATTTGGGGTGTCCCACCACAGAGCCCGGACTGAGGCTGCGCTTAGGCCTGGACTGCCCCACACAAACCAGCTGCAGGATGGGCTGAGGCTCTGCAAGGAGCTGGACAAAGGCTGCTGGAGAAGCCTTGGATGGTGGCTGGGAGAAAACAGCTCCATTTCCCAAATTTCATGGTGAAAACCAAACAAAGGACTCCCAGAAGTGTCTGGATAACGGGAAACGGGGACGAAGAGCCCAACTTCCTGCAGTGGGTGCAGCTGTCCCCACACCTGTGTGACACAGAGGCCCCAGAGCACTCCCAATGTCAGCTCCACACCACGGAAGAGCCGCCCTCATCCCACAGACACCGCCACAAACCCATTTTCTTCCCGTATTAAAGTTGCCAGCGCGGATATTATTTATAAAAACTTCAATGAGAATACATCTGCACAAAATAACTGACACCGTGTTCCCTGCATGGCATATGCAGGCTGAAAATAAACATTGATTCTATATGTTCACTGCTCCAACAGAGCGTCCAAGCAGCAGGAAATGCATGAAACATGGGGAAGAATGGGAGCGCGGCAGTGGGAGGGAACATGGAATTACTTGGAGAGCAGAGAAGGCGGCCCCGGGAGTTAAAATACACAGCAGGCAAAGAGACGAGAGGAGCCAAGAGAGCTGAAAAAAATGGCACAAGAGACGAGAGAGGCAGCTGGGGGAGTTAAAACATGCAGATGGAGAGATGGCTGGGAGAGAGGAAAGACCTGGATCCGAGCGGAGAGACTGGAGAGACCGACCGGGAACTGGCCACTTAAAATAAACCTGGGGAGCAGCGCGGCGCCGAGGGGGCGGGGAGGATTCCTGGGATCTCAAACTGCTGGAGCAGGGCTGGGCCCTGCAGGGCTGGGAGTGCCACCCAGCTGGGCACGGCACCCACCTGCACCTGGATCTCACCAGGCATGGGAACCGTCCCCTCCTTCCTCAAAATCCCAACTGCAGATCCACTGGAGCATTGGAGGAACTATCCTCTCCTTCCTCAAAATCCCAACTGCAAATCCATTGGAGGAACCATCCTCTCCTTCCCACAATCCCAACTGCAAATCCATTGGGGGAACCATCCCCTCCTTCCTCAAAATCCCAACTGCAAATCCATTGGAGGAACCATCCCCTCCTTCCTCAAAATCCCAACTGCAAATCCATTGGAGCATTGGAGGAACCATCCCCTCCTTCCTCAGAATCCCAAATACGAATCCATTGGAGGAACCATCCCCTCCTTCCTCAGAATCCCAACTGCAAATCCATTGGAGGAACCATCCCCTCCTTCCTCAAAATCCCAAATACGAATCCATTGGAGGAACCATCCTCTCCTTCCTCAAAATCCCAACTGCAAATCCATTGGAGGAATTACCCCTTCCTTCCTCAAAATCCCAAATACAAATCCATTGGAGGAACCATCCCCTTCTTCCCACAATCCCAACTACAGATCCATTGGAGGATCCATTCTGTGACTCCTGATCCCAGCTCTCCAGCCTCCCAACAACGAGTGACACGTTCATCCCTCCCATTGACAGACCTGCAGGGATTTCTAGGAATAAATGGAGAATTCCTGCCTGGATCTCACCCCCATTAAAAACACCCTCCTCGAACTCAAATCCTACTAAATTTAAGAAGTTACACTTTTCCCCAAATGCTCCAAAGTTGGTTTTTTCCCCCAAAATGAGCATTCAGCTCTGACTGAACCTTTAGGAACTGGTTTTAAGCTCTGTGAGGTGGCCTCAGAGCCCTCAGGCACGGACAGGGTGCTCCCTGTGTCCCAGGGGTGCTCTGGAGGTGCCCTCTCTCACTCCCAGCCCCCCAGGAATCCCAGGATATCTGATGGAAAAGGAAGCAGGCAAAAGCAGGGCCCAGATATTTTTATATCCACAGAGTTTTGTGGCAGCGGGAAGGAAAATTTTCTCTCCCAAAGATGAATGAAATCTTTCAATTAGTTAAAATGATGATTTTTTTGAGGGCAATCTCCTGTAAGCTCACGGATAAAATCAGTTTTGATAAGGCCTGCACTGAGCACAGGTGCATTTAGCAAAACTCCTATCAATCCGAGGATTTCTGATGTCCTCAAGGACACAGAAATGATTGGTTGGGTTTATTTTACTCCAAAGGATGGAGCAAATTTCACCATCAGTTTTATTTTCTCCCCAATTTTACTGTCAGGTTTATTTCAGTGTGGGGATGCTCCAGGATTGGTCCTGCTGGGGACAATCATTTCATCATTTTCTATAAATTTCTCCAAAGTTTTTGCACATGAAGGATTTTATCTGTGGATACCCAGCAAAGGTCCTTTGAAGCAAGAAAATCATTCATCCTGGATGTTGATCTTTTTTGGGAGGGTTAAATGGGAACCAGTTAAACCAGTGGGAACACACAAAACCACCTCAGTGCAAAGCCTTGGTTCCTGCACAGACTTGGAGTAAGCCCTGAGTAAGTTACTCCAGAATCAGGAATTCCAGAGTCAGGAATTCCAGAGTCAGGCCTGGTCACTCCCAGGCACTTCCCAGCAGATCCTGCAGGTAAATCATGGCCTGGGGACCATGAGGGTGACAAAGGGACTTGAGGCAGGGAAGAGGCTGCAGAGATTTTGTCCAGAAGGAGAAGGAATTAAAAGTCAAATGTTTTGCACAAAATGAGGGGGGTTGGAATCTGCCCCTCACTGGAATTAGATGGTCTTTAAGGTGTCTTCCTACCCAAACAATTCCAGGGGGTGTCAGGGCTGAGTGGAAACAACCACATCAATGTAAAGCTTCAGCAGGCTGGACATTGGTCCCAAATGATGCAATGTGGAAATTTAATGAGTAAAAAAATGTATTTGGTGGATGAAATTTGAGGGGGGACCTTGTGGCTCTGCACAAATCCCTGACAGGAGGGGGCAGCCGGGGGGATTTGGGATCTGGGAACAGGGAACAGGGACAGGAGGAGAGGGAATGGCACCAGGGAGGGTTTAGGTTGGATTTGGGGAAAATTCCTTCTTGGAAAGGGCTGTGAAGGGTTGGAAGTGCCCAGGGCAGGGGTGGAGGCTCCATCCCTGGAGGGATTTAAAGCCCTGTGGCCCTTGGGGACACGGGGCAGTGGTGGCAGAGCTGGGGATGGTTGGACTCCATGACCTTGGAGGACCTTTCCAATGGAAACCATTCCATGATTCCATAAAATATCAACACCTGACCCCTAATGAGGACGTTTCCAACCAAAATAATTCCATAATTCCATAAAATATCAACACCTGACCCCCACTGAGGACATTTCCAACCGAAACCATTCCATGATTCCCTAAAATACAAACAGCTGACCCCCACTGAGGACCTTTCCAATGGAAACCATTCCATGATTCCATAAAATATCAACACCTGACCCCCACTGAGGACCTTTCCTCCCCCCTCAGTCCACACTCACTTCTCCAGCATGGACATGATGATGGGAGGTAGAACCAGTATAGGCATGGGCAGGACCACTCTGGTCAGGGCTGTCTCCAGCAGAGCCTGTGGAGCAAACACAAACAGACACATTCAGACATCCCAAACAAAGCCCAGGGAACGAGGGCAGCAGCACACAGTGCCAGCTTTGCCAGGAGCTGTGTGGGCACAACATTCTGGGTCACAAAGCCAGCAGAATACACAGAGAGCCCCAAGAGCTGCCCTGACTTCACCTGACAGGACCAAGAGTGTCCAAACATCCCAGCACAGTCCTACACAAACTTGTCAGGGGTGCCTGGAGGGAAAAAGGGATGTGGGACAGCTGTCTGCAGATGTTGGAAGGAGATGTTGGAGGGGAAATGTTGGAGGGGAAATGTTGGAGGGGAAATGTTGGAGGGGAAATGTTGGAGGGAAACGTTGGAGGGAAATATTGGAGGGAAACGTTGGAGGGGAAATGATAGAGGGAAATGTTGGAGGAAAATGTTGGAGGGAAACGTTGGAGGGGAAATGTTGGAGGGAAATGTTGGAGGAAAATGTTGGAGGGGAAATGTTGGAGGGGAAATGTTGGAGGGGAAATGTTGGAGGGGAAATGTTGGAGGGGAAATGTTGGAAGGAGATGTTGGAGGGGAAATGTTGG
>VZRX01006439.1:28439-43400 GCA_013398075.1 Notiomystis cincta
ATGTTGGAGGGGAAATGTTGGAGGGGAAATGTTGGAGGGGAAATGTTGGAGGGGAAATATCCCACCATGGGCTGAGCAGCCCCTTCCACCCTTCCTCCCTCAGCTGAGCTTTGATTTGAGCTCTGTGCTGAGGGAATTCAGCACCTCCCTGCTCCCCCAGGATGGTTTCTGATCCCTGGTGGGTGTTGCAGGGTGCTGGACATGACAGGCTCTCCTCTCCCAGGAGAAAATCCCAACCATGGAGCCACAGGTGTCCCTCCACCGAGTCTTCCTTCCTGGCCAGACTCACCAAAGCCCTGGGATTTGGATTTATTGAAGCCCAGAGCCCCTGGCAGGGCCTGAAGGGGCTCCAGAAGAGCTGGAGAGGGACTGGGGACAAGGCCTGGAGGGACAGGACACAGGGAATGGCTTCCACTGGGAAAGGGGAGAGTGGCTTAGGTGGGATCTTGGGAAGGAATTCCTGGCTGGGCTGGAATTCCCAGATTTGCTGTGGCTCCCCTGGATCCCTGGGAGTGTCCAAGGCCAGGTTGGACACTGGGGCTTGGATCCCCCTGGGACAGTGGGAGGTGTCCCTGCTCATGGATGGGGTGGCACTGAGTGGGATTTGAGCTCCCTTCCCACCCAAAGCTCTCCATGATTCCATTCACAGGGACATTCACATCACTACAAACCCTCAGATAGGGACAGATGTGTCACACTGAGGATCTGCCACGTTTTACATGACAAAAACCAGGATTAACCTATCCAGGAAGAAGCACTGGGATGAGACTGCAGCTGAGCAGAAATTCCCAGAACTCCCAGATTTTACATTTCAACTCCACCTTCATCGCTTTCACAGCACCCTCACTTTTCATCTGCATTTTCTCTTTCAGCCATCAGGATGGAGAGGGGAAAGCAGGTCCTGGAGCCAGTTAATGGAAGTGAGGAAAACTGGCTCCAAGAAGTGTCTCTGAGCCCTTCAACAGATTGTTTGAATCCCCCTGCTAAACAACAATATGGAGAGGGATTCGAGATCTCCCAGTTCCTGCCGAGGACTGCGGAGCTGTACATTAATTGCTGTCTCTGAGTGCCTTCAGAGCCTGGACAGAAGGAGGGAGGGAAATGCCAGCATTATATTATTAACTCCTGTGCCTGGGCGTGTGCTTCACGTCTCGCTGAGAGCCCACTTGGAAACAGCAGCTCAGGAGGGTGCTCGGAGACAGAACGGCACCGGGCAGGGAACAGCCCCGGGCACACAGCACAGGGCGCCTTACAGGGAAAGGCAGCCAGCTCTTCTCAGGGTGGCAACATCTGGCTGCCCTCAGCAGCTTCGGGAGGCAGTTTGTAATGCAGGGAAGGGCTGGAAACTGCTCAGCTCAGAGTCCTCCTCACTCGGGGAAAGGTGTGAGTGATCCCCGCTGGGTGTTCCACAAAGAATTCCCGTGGAATTCCTGCACAGGAATTTCCCAGTGTCAGTCTGTGCCCTTCCAAAGCATCGGGGCCAGCCCCCAAACCTCCCAGCACGACAGAAATCCGTGTCCTCTGGAGCGCTGCTCTCCTCCCTTCCCGGCTCCCCAATCCCCTGGGTTCCAGGGGCTGTGGGAGGTGCTGGACTCAGCCGGCCCCACCTCGGTACTCACGTGTTTGGCAGCAACTCTGGAAGAGCCGACAATGTTCCCATTGTTGTCCAGCACATCAATCCCTTCCTCCAGCTCCGTGTGCCTCATCAGGACCACGTTGCAGATGTTGGCACTGGCTGGAGAGGAGAAAGGCAGGAGGATCAGCACTGGTCAATCCCCACTGGCAATGTCTGAGAGCCCTTCAGAGTTCCTTCCCCCTGGTTTGAACTGAGTTGGGTTCAGCTCTTCATTTAAACCCAAAGACTGGGTTCAACCCTTCTGCTGAATTGCTCTGATTCCCCCCAAAAATGGGATGGGATTCTCAAGGACAATAATAACCAATTCTTTTTGCCCTGGAACAGTAAGGGCAGACAGGACTACAGGAAGGTCTAGTGCAAGGTGTCCCTGCCCATGGGTGGAACCAGGTGGTCTTTGAGGCCCCTTCCAGCCCAAACCATTCCATGATTTCACACATTTCAGGGAAAAATGGCTCTGTGCACCAGGACCTTTCTGACCCCCACTCCTTGCCCAGCCTGTGCCTTCTGAGGCCTTCTCGAGGTGACCCCAAATTCTGTCCCTCAAGTCTGATCAAGAGCTGGGGTTGAGCTCCTCCCTGCCACGTGCAGCCCCTCCCTGGGGCTCAGGCATTCCCAACTTCTCCCAAAGAAAAGCTGCTAATTCCCACAAAACTTTTGGGCTGATGGAGTGGCATTTTCCAGCACCCCCCACACCACATTTCCCTGCAAACTTTCCACCCAGAACTGAGACAAACCCACTGTTGCTGCAAGTACCAGTGCCTTCCAAAAATGTGTTTCTGCACTGCTTGATGGGTTAATATTCACTAATTAATCTCAATTCATGTCATATAACAAATGTCTAATTTTTTGAGGGTGGTGGGTGGGTGAGCCCTCTCTGAAGGCAGCTCTGTGCAATCAAGGATGATTTGTGGTGACAAATGCTCCTTCCACTCGAGAGGGAGAGGAACACACACACACGCACACTCTGTCTCTCTCTTTAATATTCCAACTACCAGACCACTCTTCCCATCTATCAAAATATCTGTGTTCCCAACCCTTCAGCTCCTGAATCCCAGATAAAAAAGAAAGTTTAGCCCTTGTTGTTTTTCTCGTTTCTAACACTCGCGTGCCCCGTCCCTGTCGTTGTCAATCACGGCTGAGCAGATACAACCCCCAGCAGAGCTGCTTTGGCCAAGGATGCACAGGCACAAAGTTCCTGGCAGGCTCAGCACGGGGTGGCCAGAGCCCACGCTGCCCAGATGCTTTCCCAAGGCTCTGGGCTCCCTGGCCTGGCCCCAAAGCCAAAAGCTGCTCCCAGCCCCTTCGTCTGCGACTCACGACTCACGGAACCGCTCCCCTTCTGCCTTCTGGGAGAGCAGCAAACACTGCTAATTATGGCTAAACTTGGATTGCACGGACGTCTCCAATGCACGGGAGGGGGTGAGAAATAAAGAGATACATGTGCAGACAAAGTGATCTGCAGGCTTTGGGAAGAAATTGTGATAACGTGGCTGGGAACCTTGGGCTGTGAAAGCACCCTGAGGTACGCTGCAAACTGGGTTCAGGCTCCAAACCAAGCCACCACCCCACTCCAGGGTGTCTGTAGGTATTTTTTCTGTCCCAGGGTGTTCTCCACACTCTAAAGCTGTCCTTGGGCATCACCTGAACACAACAATTTTAACCACACACACAGAGAAAAGCCCAAGGAGAGAAATCCTGCCTCCCTCTGCCTCCTCTCCAATGAGGATCTTCCTGTCAGCTTTCATTTCCTTCAGACCAGGTTTGGGAGGCAGCTTTGGGGTTTTCTGAGGGTTTTTATCTTCAGTATAAAGCACACCCTCACCCTGGACGAGCTTCACTCCCAGTTCTTGGGAAGAAAAGGGAGAATTGGGCTCTTTCATTCCCTGGGCATCGAGATCCTTCCCCTCCTCATCTCTGAGAGAGGATCCAGCCCCTCCTGGCTCAGATCCAGGCTCCAAGACCCTCATTCCCTTTTCCTGCTCTTCCCATGGAGAAGCTCTTCACCCCCAGGTGATGCTCCAACACCCACCCCAAACCCCCTTCCCAGCAGGGCTCTGCAGAGCCTTGGCCACCTCCAGGACCTGCTCACCTGGATCCAACCCCTGGGCCTGGGTGGGATTTTTTGGGCAATTTGGGATTTTCATCTACTACAAATTAACCCATCCCAGCTTCCCAAAGCTCCATGGGGTCCTCAGGAACATCCCTGCTGGGAGTTTTGGCTGCCTCCCTCTCCTGTGCTAACTCGGGATCAGACCCTCACCCTTGGATGTCCCTCCAGATTTCCAGCTGCCCCCAGCCAGCTCAGCTCTGGAGAGGGAGGCAAGGAAGGGAAGGGCAAAACTCTTTAATTTCACAGAATCCTGGAATCCTTAGGTTGGAAAAGACCTCTAAGACCATCAAGTCCAACCATCAACCAGCACTGCCAGATCCACCACTAAACCCCATCCTTGAGCATCACATCCATGGATGTTTTGGAGCAAGAGCTTTACCCCAGTGTCTGGTTTTTCATGTAGAAAATGAGAATTTCTGCCTTTTTGCCAGGGGCTGGAGGTTCAGAAGTAATTGGGAGACACATCTTTAATTAAAGGGTCTGTCCTGGTCTGCAAACCACAAACCAGCAATTAGTGGGAGGATCTCTGATCTCCTGGCTCACAACAAAGCACAACAAATAAAATATTAGCTGGAGAATCAATTACCAGCTAAACAAATTAATTATGAGTCCTCAATCAATGCCAACACAAACACCTTGGTGTGAAAAGAGATCAACCCTGCAGCAAGGATTTCCTGGGTGTCTTTACTCAAACTCTGCCTCAGAGCTGCCAGCCAGGGCTTGAACTCATCCTTGGAAGCCAAGGAAAGCTGAAGCCCTCTCAAATATATCCCAGAAAAGTCCCAGGAAAACAACAATGATACCCACAGATCCCTTATGTAAAGGGAAGTGCTCAGTGCAACCCCCAGACCACACTGCTCTGCAGGCAGGGAAAGCAGCTGCTTTTCTGGCAGAAAAGAGGGGGAAATCCAGCAGCTCGGGAACTGGGGGCTGGAGGGACACAACAAGGTGTTCCCTGTTAAAAAGGGAGCAGAAAGAGCAGAGAAACTGAGAGCAGCAGACAGGCAAAGGGGCTCAGCAGCCCCCAGCAGAGCTCTGAGGACGTGGCACTTGCACAGCAAGGGAAAATTTGGCATTAAATGGCTGAAAAGGGCCCTGGAACAGGGAGCAAACCCCCTTTTTTAGTGATTTCCTCCATGCCTGGGCAATTTTTGTACCATCTCTGTAAATAAAAAGCTTATACAGAAAATCACCTCAAAGCCACTGATGATTTCCTCTAGAATAACCCAGCATTTGCTGAAGGTTGTAGCCACAGGGCCCAGCAAAGGCTGAGCCCAGGGTGTCCCTTCCCTCAAACACAGGGCTGATAAAACACCAATAAAATGCTCCACCAAGCAGGAGCAGCCTCAGTTCTGCACACACCTGGGGCTGCTTTTGATCAGTGGCTCTCAGAACCTGAGCATTCAGAGCAGAACCATTTCTTTGCATTTTACTGTAGAATAACCACAGTCCTGCTGCTTATCTGGGGATTTGACACAGTTCAACCCAGACCTTGCAAATGAAATGCTCCCAGCTTGGAATGGTCGAGGACCAGTCAGTGCTGATCACTTTTGAAGCTGCCTCAGAGGGGAAGGTGCAGCTGAAAAGCCTCAGGAGCTGCCTCCACCAGCATTTTTCTGCCAAAATTCTGCTTTGCAGAGTCCCATCCCTGCTCAGGGCCCAGCGCCGAGGGGACACGAGCAGGAAGGCAGGAGTTGTGCCCATCCCAGTGGCCACCACTTGGAATATGAAGAGAAGGAGTTTGTCCTTACCGACAGCAGGGAATGGCACAAACCTCTGGATCAGGAGCCGAGTGGCCGGGGTAAACTTGTTTGCTCTCTGGATCAGAACATTAAGGCCCACCTTGGAATGCAGGGAAACAAAGCAGAGAAGCAGGAAGTTAACGACCAGCAGCAGGGCAGATGGCACAGTTTGGGGTCCCTCCCCATGAAGAGGTGTTTGAGAACTAAACCTCCCCCCAGTTGCAGGGATTGGCCATGTTGGGCTCAACCCTTTAGTCAATAAAGGGTTAAACCCAATTGTGGAGCTTAAAACAAGGCTTGAACCCAACCTTTGGGTTTAATTGAAGGGTTGAACCCAACCATTGGATTGAACCCAACCACTGGGCTTAAATTAAGGATTGAACCCAACCCTTGGGCTTTAAAGAAGGGTTGAACCCAATCTTTGGGTTTAAATGAAGGGTTGAACCCAAATATTGGGTTTAAATTAAGGATTGAACCCAAATATTGGGTTTACATGAAGTGTGGAACCCAACTGTTGGACTGGACCCATATATTGAGTTTAAATTAAGGATTGAACCCAACTGTTGGATTTAAATGAAGGACTGAACCCAGCTGTTGAGTTTCTGTGGAGGATTGAACCCAAATATTGGGTTTAAATTAAGGATTGAACCCAAATATTTGGTTTACACAAAGTGTGGAACCCAACTGTTAGACTGAACCCAATCATTGGGTTAAAATTAAGGATTGAACCCAACTGTTGGGTTTAAATTAAGGACTGAACCCAACTGTTGGGTTTAAATTAAGGACTGAACCCAACTGTTGGGTTTAAATGAAGGATTGAACCCAATTATTTGGTTTAAATTAAGGATTGAACCCAACTATTTGGTTTAAATTAAGTACTGAACCCAACTGTTGGGTTTAAATGAAGGATTGAACCCAACTGCTGGGTTTATGTGGCAGGTTGAACTCAACCATTGGGTACCCTTTCAGCTACAAGATAAGCCAGAAACCTCTCCAACACCATCCAGTCCTCCTGGAAATGCCCTTGGCTGGATTTTAATCCACTGTAATTTTCCCCTTCCAGCAAAAAATCCTTGAGACTGGGAGTCCTCATCCAGCCAGGAAAAAGCCAAATTTCAGAGGTGGTGGTGGCCCAACACAATCAATTCCTTCTCCAAGGGTCTGGACTACACAGCCCCATCCAGTGCCAACACTTGGGCTGTAAAGTTTATTATAACCATGGATTTATTTCGTTGCCTTGGCCAACCCTTGAATAATACAGAGCTCTCCATAGTTTTTCATGGATCTGAGTCATGGATGTTCATACAAACAGCACAGGGGAGTCACTGCCTCCTGAGCCTCACACTGATAACACTGAAAGTTGGGAGAATCTCCACCAAAATTTGCTTTGAACACAGGTGGGGTTAAAAATGAACCAAACCTATTCATGGGGAATGATTCTGTCTTCAGATTACCCTTCCTCATTACAAACATTACAGTGTTTTCACTTTTTCATCCCAAAAAACCCTGCAAAAACCATGCAAAACCAAATCCCAACAGCTCTAATCCGGGAATTTTCAGCTGCAAATGGAAGTCTTGAGCAATGTGTGGCCCAAAAGTTTTCAGGGAAAAATGCAGCAAAATTAAAAATGAAAAAGAAAAAAATTCAGCCAAAGCCAAAAAGCTGCCAGAAAACAGCGATTTGGGGGAGTTTAGAAAGAAAAGAGAAGCCTGGAAGAACATATTTTACAGGCTGCTACATTATACATGCACATCCCAGCACATCCCAGCATTCCAGAGCCTGGGAGGAAGAGGTGGAGAAGCACAACTGCTGGGTAAGCCCTGCAGGAGCACAGGGCTGCTTTTCCAGCCCCAGGAAGCATTCCCAGAGCTCTTCCCAAGGTTTTCACCCAGACTCCAAGCAGGAACTTCTCCTCTTGTCCTCAGCAAACACAGCTCTAGAGCTGAGCCCAAAAGAGTCACTTCTTAGTCTGGACAGCAGTGAGGGTTTGGGTTGATCTTCTTCCCCTTCAAAAATGACTGAATGATTTCTTTTTTACATTTTGCAGGTGTTGGGATGAGTCTTTTCAAAGTCTGCAACACAATCTAAAATGTGTGGCTTTAACAGAAGCCAGTTTTAAGCCTGGCTTTGCTGCTCTGCCCCATGGATTCGGGTATTTAGTCTGGATATGGTTAATCTGTGTCCATGACAAGTTTTGTGGGGTTTGCAGCCCCTGCCTGGGGGTTTGATGGAGGAGTTGACCATGAAGTGGATGGAGAGATTTGACCCTGAAGTGGAAGAGCAGCAGCTTTTGAAAGACAAAAGCTGAGTCTGGAGGAGCCACCACTGTGAGGGCAGTGAAATAAAAACATTTTGCTTCCAGATTTAATGTGATGAACTCAGTCCCCACCTACAGCAACCCTCCTGCTGGGAATATGAAATTAAATGTTGCTGGAGATTTAAATCCCATCTCCCAGATTCCCAACACAAGGACTGGACATAGGAAACGAGTGAAAGTTTGTTTTCTACAGTTTGGAAATTGCTCTGGCTGATCTATGAACTCCTTCCCACGGGCCATGAGGGCAAACAGGGCAAGGGCAAGAACTGCTCAACCTCAGGCCACCACAGCAAAAGGGCCATCAAGGAGAAATTAATGAGTTTAATTACTTGGGATTGGCTGAAGGATGCTGTTGAGGCAATTTTATCATTAAAAACCAAGCCCAGGTTTATTCTTGTGACCATCACTCAGTCACTGAGTGGGACCTGCAGCACTGGTAGATGGAATCATGGAGAAGAACCAAGGGACATTTACCTCACCAAACCCAGCAAAACCATGGAATCACCGAGGCTGGAAAAGCCCTCAGGGATCAAGTCCAACCATCCCCAGCATTGCCACCACTGCCCCCTGTCCCCAGGGGCCACATCCACAGCTTTAAAATCCCTCCAGAGATGGGATCTCCACCCCTGCCCTGGGCAGCTGTGCTTGACAACCTTTGGGTGAAGGAATTCTTCCTGATATCCATCCTGAACCCTCCCTGGCAGCCTGGGGCTGCCTCCTCCTGTCCTGCAGCTCCCTTTGCAGCTCAGCTTCTCTGGGCTCCAGTGTCTCACAGAATTCCAGAATGGGTTGTGTTGGGAGGGACCTTAAAGAACATCCACAGGCAGGAACACCTTCCACCATCTAGGATGCTCCCAGCCCTGTCTGACCTGGGCTGGGACACTTCCAGGGATCGGGGTCATCCATGGTGCAAATTCCTGAACCATGACCTGGATTGAATCCAGCTTTTCCCAATTGCCTGGTTTGTTGAGGTTTCCTCTTCCAGAGCACTTCCTTGATGTGGCTGAGGGAGCCAGGGGAAGCTGGACACACGGACACATGGCTGGACACAGGGACATGTGACACCAACACTTCCTAACATCACGAAACCAGGATCAAACACCGTCAGTGGCAGAGGAACCTCACCCAGGGCTCTCCTGTGCCTCTGGCAGCACTCTGCCCTCCCTCCCTCCCTCCTCAAGTGCCAAGAATTCCTGCCATTTCTTTGTCTCCTGAGAATTCCTGCCATTTCTTTGGCTCCCAGTTTTGTTTCAGCATCAACATTCCCTCAGTACAAGGACAAGGTTTGTGACGTGGCTGCACTTCAGAACCAGAACCATCAGATGCTGTCAGAGACCAACATTTCTGATTCCTTTTCTTCTCCTTCTTGTCTCAGAAAGCTCTGACCTCTCGCCCACCAAAACACCAACTCTAAAACCATGGGAATTTAAAAAAAAAAAAAAAAAAAATCCTGCCTTTTATGAAGATTTTTGAAGCCTGAGAGATGGTTTTGAATGCCTGGCATTGGCAAGGACTGAGCCATTTGCTGGAGGTCTAAACCCACACCTCTTAAACCAGGCCTAGAGCACTAAATCCATCCAAGGAGTTATTTTGCTTCATACCAAGAGGGAATTTTTATAAAATAAAGGAATCCTAGGAGTCCAGTGAGCATCAGCTGGTAGGTGACACCACCTCAGTGTCACTGAGCTTCACAAACTGTGCAGGAGAAATCTCTACTGATTCAAGGGATTCAACTCCAGGGCATCCCTGAGCACTGCAGCTGGAGCTGGCTGCTCCAAGGGACCTGGGAAGTCAACTTGGAAAGAGGGACTGGCTCCAAAGGACGTTATCCTTCATCCTCCAGTCACCAGATTGAATTAGAACTAATTGGATCTGATGAGTCCATTCAGCCAAGCTGGAGAAAAGAGCATTAGGAGAAGGAAGGAAAAAACTCATTCATTAGGGCTGGGAGGTGAAGATGGAGGCAGAGAGATGGAAAACTGGGCTCTTTCCCAACTGGAGCTTTCCCAAGCCAAGGAGAACAGAATGGAGGAGTCCAAGGGATGGGAAAGCAATAAGGATCCGAGTGGGGAAGGAAGTTAGAGAGGAGCAAGAGAAAGGGAAGGAGGAAACATCACTCCCAAGACAATTCCAGGAGGGATGACCACAGCAGCCCCACAGTTGGATGCTTCAGTGGGAAGAAAATGGTGTAGTTTGGAGCAAGAGGGGAGGAAAATGGGATTCATGCTGATAACGAGAATTCCTGGTTTGGGAGATGATGGAGAAAGGAGGATGGGGGCCATGGCCAAGGCAGGAGAGTGTGGCCTCAATACCACGTTTTTCATGCACCTGGATCCTGTCCAGAGGCAGCACCACTCCTGGGGGCTGTGGGGATGGGCTGGGGCAGAAGGAAAGGAAAGGATGAGAACAAACCTGCTGGAACTGGGGATATCCCAGTGAAACAAGAGAGGAAATGCTGCAGGGAGCACATGGAGTTTGGGAGGGCACAGTCACGGAATCACGGAATCACAGAGCAAGCTGGGTTGGGAAGAACCTTAAGGATCATCTACTTCCAACCCCTGCCATGGCAGGGACACCTCCCACCATCCTGGGCTGCTCCAAGCCCTGTCCAGCCTGGCCTGGGACACTCCCAGGGACGGGCTTGGCAGGACCAGCAGCTGCCAGGAGCTCCTGACTCCAGGGCCAGGACGCTGCTGGCACTGGGAGCATTCCCAGAGAGCCCCATGTCCTGGTCACCCACTGCACCAAAGGCTCAAGGCTGTGCCTTGGGAATGGCTGCTGCAGCTTCAGCCATTTCTGGGCTCCATGGAGGGACTGCCAGGCTGAGTTTCCAGTCTGAGAGATCCAACTGGAATCTGAGAATCAGCAGGGAAGGGGATGTGCAGGAACAGGAGCTTCTGAGCAGAGAGACCAGACTTTAGAGCCAGGCACTGCTCCATTTCAAACTTCAGCTCCATTTAAAACCAGTTATCACCAGCTCCCCAGATCCACCGGGATTTTCCTCCTGCTCCCCACGGAAGAGGGAGCCAGGCCACGCTCCATCCCTTCCCATCCCTCTCCCGACTTCCTCCAGCTCCTAAATGTTTCCTGGCTGCCCTGAGCAGGATAGAGCAGAGCGGTGGGAGGGCTCCAGCTCTGCCGGCTGATTATGGACATCACACCCCATTCACAGGCTGTCAGCACAGCCTCGCAGACAATTATCGGGAACAGGGAGCTGGATTGGAAAAATCCACAGGGGCACCTCCACCTGGAGAGGAGAGCAAGAAATGGTGTGTGAGAGGTCAGTGTGGGAGTGGGGAGGGAGGAACGACCCCGGGATGGTGGAGCCCAGGGCACAGGAAGGAACGGGATTGCTGGCACAGGAAGGATTGGGATTGATGGCATGAAAAGGAATGGGATTGATGGCATGAAAAGGAATGGGATTGATGGCACGGGAAGGATTGGGATTGATGGCATGAAAAGGAATGGGATTGATGGCACGGGAAGGATTGGGACTGCTGGCACAGGAAGGAACGGGATTGCTGGCACAGGAAGGATTGGGATTGATGGTGTAGGAAGGACTGAGATTGGTGGCACAGTTAAGAATGGGATTTGCTGGCACGGGAAAGAATGGGATTGCTGGTGTGGGACAGAGCAGGATTGCTGTCATGGCTTCCACCCTGAGCCTGCCCCGGCCCAGCCTGAGGCCGTTCCCTCTCCTCCTGTCCCTGTTCCCTGGGAGCAGAGCCCAAATCCCCCCGGCTGCCCCCTCCTGTCAGGGACTTGTGCAGAGCCACAAGGTCCCCCCTGAGCCTCCTTTGCTCCAGGCTGAGCCCCTTTCTCAGCTCCCTCAGGAATTCTCCAGCCCCTTCCCAGCTCCCTCAGGGATTCTCCAGCCCCTTCCCAGCTCCCTCGGTGCTCCAGCTGCTCCAGCCCCAGGACACAAACACATCAGGACATTAACACTGTCCTGCTCCTCTCGTTTTCACCTACTGTGGTTCCAAACACACCCTGTGTAACTCTGCACAGACTTTCACAGTTGTGCTCACTGAGGATAACCCAGAGCACCAGTAAATCCCACTGGCAGCTGTTCCTGACCCCCAGAGCCAGGATTTAGGGTCAGGAAGCAAGAAGGCACTTCTGGAATGAAAAGCTCCGGGGCTGCCTGTGAAGAGCTGCTTTAAACACCCTCCTGTGGCAGCAGCAGTGAGTCCAGGGCGGGGCATCAGGAGCTGACACTAATGGCATTCATCACCTGAATTTTAGCCCGGGTGAGCTGGAGAGGTGAAGGGGATGAACCCCCAGGTGCTGAGCAGGCACGTTTGAAGTGCAGGACCAGCCCAGACCCCTCGGTCTGGCTGCAGCCATGGTTACCTGACACCGCTTCTCCCTCTCACCCAGAAGACACAACACCTACTTTTGTCAGAATTTAGCTCAGGTTGCTAAGTGAAAACCAAATATTTATTTGTCTCTGTGCTGCCAGGCCCATAAACCCCAAACCTGCACTGAAATAAACCTCCTCAGAAGGGTGCTGGGAAGGGGAAGGAGGGAGCCTGGGGCAATCCCCCACCCTGCACATCAGGGGGGCAGATCCCACACCTGGGAGAACCCAGGCCCGTCCCAAAGGAGCTCAGTGTCACTGAGGGGCTTCCTGGTGGAGCTACAGCCCCCAGACAGACCCTGTGCCCTGCCAGGGCCCATCAGAGCCCCTCCTGTCCTGGGAGGGACAGTGCCAGCCCCCAAACAGACCCTGTGCCCTGCCAGGGCCCATCAGAGCCCCTCCTGTCCTGGGGAGGGAGCAGTGCCAGCCCCCAGACAGACCCTGTGCCCTGCCAGGGCCCATCAGAGCCCCTCCTGTCCCAGGGGTGGGGGCAGTGCCAGCCCCCAGACAGACCCTGTGCCCTGCCAGGGCCCATCACAGCCCCTCCTGTCCCAGGGGTGGGGGCAGTGCCAGCCCCCAGACAGACCCTGTGCCCTGCCAGGGCCCATCACAGCCCCTCCTGTCCCAGGGAGGGGGGCAGTGCCAGCAGCACCCATGGCCAGGGCTCCCCCAGGGCTCCCCCAGGGCAGCCCATGGCCAAGGAGGGGCTGAGCCACAGCCCCCAGGAAGGGTGGCCACAAGGTGCTGCCAGGGAGAGAAACGCCTCAGAGGGTCCCCCCAAGGTGTGCAGCAGCTCAAGGGCAGGGTTTGGAGCTGTGAGCAGGGAGATTGATGGATTAAACCCCATCCCAGGGGGCAGAACCGTGAGGGGCTCCAAGGAGAAGGTACAGAGGGACCCAAAGAGTGACCTCCTGGTCCAGGTGAGGCCACCCCAGGCCAACCCCAGCAGCCACCACTCCAAAGGTCCCAGCACCCGAGACAAGGCAGGAAACAGGGAATGGCTGCTCACAGTCCTTGGCTGGGGCTGATTTCATTTCAGGTGTTTCAGCCCCAAAAAGTCACTTTGACCCCAAAGAGAAGGCTAAGGCCAAAGTCCTGAAGAGCTGGGTCAGAACCAAAAGGGATCAGCAGTGCCCAAGCAAGGGGAGTTTGGATCTGAGCTTAGGAATCAGAAAATCCTGGAATGGGTTGGGTTGGAAGGACCTTAAATCCCCTCTCATTCCACCCCCTGCCATGGACAGGACACCTCTCACTGTCCCAGGGTGTTCCAGCCTGGCCTTGGACACTTCCAGGGATCCAGGGGCAGCCCCAATTTCCCTGGGCAAAAGAAGCCTACTTCCATATATAAATAATAATATTATTAATAATTCTTATATCTATAAAATTATAATAGCTGAAAAGCAATTATTACCACTAAAATCAGCTCCATGCAGCTTTTTTAACCTTCTAAAAGTGTGAAAAATAGCAGAGTAAGAGTGTGTGTGTCAGCTGGAAAGAGTTTCTGTCTAATTACAGCCCCCCTGATCTTGGCACTGGAACACTGGGGGAATAAAAAATTCCAAACATTTGAAACACGCTTGGTCTTTCTCAAGTCTTTTTACTTCTCCCTGCCTTTGTTTGCCTTGTTTAGGAAAACCAGCTGGTATTAATTGCACTTCATGTACCACCAGCATGAACAGCAGCCAGATATCAGGAATTGGAGCCTAATCCCAGGAATCCACTCAATTGTTTGGAAAAAAATGTACATTATCACTCTGATCAGAACAGTGGTAAAATGAGGGAGCAAAGGAAAAGGCAGGGAGGAGGCTGGTGGGGGGAGAGGGGGATAAAAATAAATAATGGTAGAAAGAGAAATAGAGGTTTTAGGGGATGGAATTCCCAGATTTGCTGTGGCTGCCCCTGAATCCCTGGCAGTGTCCAAGGCCAGGCTGGACACTGGGGTTTGGAGCAGTTTGGGATGGTGGGAGGTGTCCCTGCCCATGGATGGGCTGGAATGGGAAGGGATTTGGGATCTGTTCCAACCCAAACACCTTTCCCAGCCTTATTTCAGGTGATTCCTTCACCTGAGCCAGGAGCGGGGATGAAATTCCAGACCTGGCACAGCTCTCCCTGCACAGAGCTGCGCTGTGACTTGGGCTGGGGGTCTGTGCAGAGGAAAGGGAATATTGGAGGGAAAATACTGAACAAAGTGATATTGATTCCTCCCCACATCCATCCTGTAGAGCTGGAAATCAGGAGCTGTGCTTGCAGCAATCCCTGTCTCTCGAAAAAGGGAAGAACATCGGGATAATTGCCAAGATTTCCCAAGACTTCCCACTCAGCTGCAAGACAAGGAGGCCCAAATGTGCTCATCCACACCTGAGGGAGCAGTTTGCTGTGCCTGGTGTCAGGGGCAGGGAGGGTGAGGCTGGTGGGAAGCACATCCCAGATCCACTGCTCTGTCCTCTCCGTCCTTCTCCAGCCGGGCCCTCTCGTGACTGACCCCCCCAAAGCCCTCCCTGCTCTGCAGGGCCTTCTCCAGCCTGCTGGGGACTGGGGGGGTTTCAGGACACAGCATTCCACAGGAACAGCCACTGCAGGGCTGTGGGACACCGAGGCACAGGGCCTCACTGCACACCCTGAGCCACCGCCCGCTCCACGGGGGATGTTCTCCAACAGCAGGGAGGAGGAGAACCTCTGAGGGCTCCTGCCCTTCGTGCTCCATGTGGGGAAAACCTCCCAACATCCAGAGGGAGAAGAACCTCTGAGGGCTCCTGCCCTTCGTGCTCCATGTGGGGAAAAGCTCCCAACATCCA